>PDUO01000023.1:20499-100019 GCA_003008705.1 Pezicula radicicola
CCCCCATTCCCATCCCCCTCACAATCAACCTCAACATTCCCATCCTCCAAATTCCCATCCTGCATCTCCTCAACCTCCACATCAGGACCCACAACCTCCGGCTCCACAACCTCAGCTTTCACAATCTCAACACGGTCCCGAGCTTCCTCAGTCGGATCATCAGTAAGATAAACAGGAGGGAAAAAGGGAGCTAGTGCTATTGGTACTCGTTCATTCGCTACATCTATTCATAAAACCCATTCATTAGTTACGATTGATTCTTTTGATTTCCAAAATTTTCTATTTTGGTAATTGGAAGGGATAGATTGGGAGGGGTTAGATTGGGAGGGGTTAGATTGGGAGGATGGGAGGTTTTTTTGAATTCTTCTAGGTTGAAGGTGAGGAGGAATTAGGGATGTAGAACTTACCAATGGCGAGAGGGTGAGGAAGAGCGGTAATGGTGGATGCGAAGAGGGCTATGGATGCTAGACCTGCGATATTCATCTTTATATATATATTTTTTGGGGGATTCGTTTCGAGACTATTCGCTTCTTTTGATAAAGAATATATCCTATCAATAATCCTGGTTGGAGTTGGGAACTTGGAAATTCGTGTATGAGAGAAGGTAAGAGCATGAGAAGGTGGAGAGTTGGGGGATATATAGATACAGATACAAAGTCTACCTTAAAGACATAGAGCTAATTAACTTTATTACTTACCAAGGACGAGAAAGGTAAGTATGTAGGTGGACGATGCTGTTTTTGAAATGTCCGAGTGAAGGTTAAGAATTTTAAAGTTTTTAAGTTTCCGGGGAGGGAGACGGCGAGGGCGCAGGGGAATTTATTATGCCCGTGGAGAAGCCTCCTTCGACGTCATGAGCGAAACCCCTATTAAAAAAATAACAACATCGGATTTGTAAAAAATTACAAATACATTCCCGTCCTCTTCACAGAACGAAATAATTATTAAAGTCCTATCGAGGTTTAGATAGATAGATAGATAGTACATATAAGAAGAGTGCCTTAGTACCCGGACCCAGACCCAGACCCCGGACTCGGATGATCGACAATCACGTGCAACCAACTCCAAGAAAACCAAAAGAATTAAGAATTAAGCGAGCAAAAAATTTAGTCTTTCGGATTTGCCCTATTTAGTCTCCGAGACACCTTATAACACCATACATACATACCTATATAAACATTTTCCTATCTATCTATGCCTTTCTTTCGCTTTAAAGTTTCGGATGTATTCATAAAGGGCATCTTAATTATACTAGTAATTTTAATACAATTTAGCTTACTTCGTATAAAGTACCGTAGAATCCAAGCAAAATTCATAAACCACTTGCAATGAATCCTGAAAAGTGATGCTTTTCGCATTTTAACCGAGGGTTTGACAGTACTCAGAGCCTTTAAGGCTGGAAATAGTGTGATTCTCCCCCTTTTTTCAGGGTATTTTACAAGGGCGATCCCGACTAGTGGTTTATGAATTTGCTCGGATTCTACGGTAGGTACTTATAACGAACCGGTAGGTTCTCCTGAGACGAAGCGACCGTAAGCGAGGGTAAAGTTTATTATTGCGTTATTAGTTACTCGGGCGTTTGTTTCTTGCTCGAACGCACAACTAGATATAAGATCATAAAAGAGAGGTTTGATATTTGTAGTTGTTGTAGAATAATTAAATAATCGTGATACCTTACCTACGGGAAGCAAGAGAAGAGAGACAGTTTTGTAGATGAAACACTTTTTGTCTTATAATATAAGCGATTTTTTTTAGTCTAATTGACTATCATTCAAGTATGTACTATGTGATAACGACAGCGTTTACCGCCGTCACAATCCATTTCATCTCATAAGAAACGATCATATCATATCTACATGAATCCCCCTACCCAAAATATGTACACACAAAAAAGGGGAAATCCGACCAAAATGATGTCCAACTTATTCAAGGGCATCATTAGGCAAGTAAAGCGGCATAGAATCCTCCCACATACTATCAGTAAGAATAGTCTTATTCGACCCATCAGAATTCATAACGAAAATCTGTCCATAAGGTTGAAAGGTATCATCATAACAAGCAGCTTCAGCTCTAAACCCGTACATACCACTAGACCACATGATCCTACCATCAGCAGTCCAAACAGCATGGGCATCATTAGCACCACTAGTTGTAAGAACCTGTAGATCCGTACCATTTGGACGAATAGTGCAGACGTCGAAATTGGTAACGTTCATTTTGCGGGTGAAGAGGATTTTTTCGCCGTCTGGGGAGAAGTGGGGGAGGTTGTCATATTCGGTTGTTAGGACGCTGACGCTGTTGTTGTTTGCGAGATCCATGACGCGGAGTCCTCCTTCGGTGTCGCTCCAAACGCGATATACGAGGTAACGGCCGTCGTGTGAGTAGCTAGGGAAACCGGAGTTGATGGAGCCGTTGGTAAGTTGTTCGTAGTAGGAGCCGTTGGCTGTGGCTCTGTAGATATAGGCTGTGTAGACTGCACGCTCTTGGAACCAGGAACCTAGACCGAAGGCAATCCATTCTCCGTCTGGTGACCAATCGGGCTGGAAGGCACCGGCTAGTCCTTGGACTACCAGTGAGGCCTCGATTTGACCTGTGGCGTAGACATCAAAGGCGGTTTGCACGTCGGTACCGTCTGGGTTCATGGTTATGATGGATGAATTGCCCAGTTGCTTTTGTGTGATGGCTAGTTTGTTTTGCAGTGATAGTGTTGGGAAGACATCAGTGAAGCGATAGTCCCACTCGGAGTCCCAGCTGTACAGCGGCTTTTCCATAGCTCGGATGGTCCAGCCGACTTTCTCGTAAACCACGTACTTTCCATCCGCGGACCATGATGGCGAGCGCATCTCACCTAATACTCCAGTAGTGTTTCCGGTGTAATTAAGTCCCACCTGGTCCGTCGGTCCCTTGATGAGGTATCCGATCTCGGTTTGCGACACATATGTCGGGTACAACTTCAGGCTGTCAGACGAAGTTTCCTCAACACGGTCGAGTCCTGTGGCGAAGTCGACTGACACGATCTGTGAGCTGGTGATGTTGAGATCTTCAGCTCGGTGTGCATCCCACGTGTTCTCGCGTGTGATTTCATAGTAAACAACACGGGTACCGTCGGGGGACCACTGAGGCGAGCCGAGACAGTACTCGGACTTCGTTGCGAGTTGTCGAAAGTCACTTCCGTTGGGTCGAATAACGTAAACGGACAGCTCCTGAGTATGCTCCCAGCCGGTACCATTTCCGTGTCCAGTCCAGTTGGTGTTGCGATCCGAAGAAAAGGCAAGCCACTCCCCATCAGGTGACCATGCTGGTCGGAAATAACTGTTTGGGCTCCAGGAAACACCTTTCACTTCGTCTGTGCTGGTGAGACTGACGGCGCTTGTCGTATCATTGATGTCCATCACCCAGATATTAGCCGTGTAACCATTTGCTGTTGAAACATAGGCGACTTTGCTACCGTCTGGGGATATGACTCCGGCATCCTCAAAGGACGATGTCGCTATCAACTCCTCCAGTCCCGTACCGTCCACGCGAACGCGGTAAAGATCCGAGTTGCCGTCACCGTTACGTTCGCTGGTAAATGTGATCCATTCTCCGTCTGGAGAGAAGGATCCATGGTAATCAAAGGTAGTCGTGTCGTTGAGCAGCTGCCGCTCGTTGGTCCCATCGGCGTTAGCTATGTACAGCGTTGATGTCGAAGGGCCGATGCGGTTCATGAGCATCACGCCCTGTTTGCCCTCCGCCGGCAGACCGCGGGCTGAATGGGCGGTTGGCATGTCCGGGAAATCTCTTTTCATAGCAGCATAAGGGCAATCCTTTTGGTTTCCGCCCTGGGATGGTACAGCGATGGTTGGGCCCACGGCGAGGGCGAGGCTCAAGAGGGAAACGACAGTTGAACGCATGGTCTTGTCTCTCTCTTTCGTCTCTTTTAAAAGAAGGTGAAGATGGAAATGAGAGATGAGAGAGAGAGGTGAAGAAGCAAGCCGACATACTTACTACTCTCGCAGAGTTTTTGTATCCATCAGACTGCACTTACAATGATTGTCGTTCCTTGTCATTGTCGGTGGTTCTGCTGGAGTCAACACCGACAGTGCAATATTACTGAATGCCAAGTGTAGGCAAAAATGGCATGCCAAGTACGGAAGGGTTCAAAGAAAAAAAGAAGCTGTACATCATGGATCCACTCTCGAGGGCAGTGTATCTCCGTATTGTCCCCAGTTAAGAAGCTGCTATGGAATTCTTCATCCCATGTAGTCGGCATGTGGGGTTGAAACAAAACAACGACACAGGAGGGATCCAATCTTGGGTCGTCATTGGGTGGGGGATGAGAGCTGTCACGCGGCCCGTCGGGGGTTAAGAATGCCGCTATTCTCGCTTTCGCACATATCATTGGTGGCATTTCTGCAGACTGCCTGAAAAGGGGCGGCTGAGCCGCGTATCGGCGATTGTAGATGCCGATCAGATGCGATGGATGATGACACTTAGTGGTACGCACCTGAAAATGGAATTAACCTGCGACGTCCAGAATTCTAAAAGGCCAATGAAGGCTGTCCTAAAACCTAAAGTGTCATCTATCGCTTCTTATTTGAACGTCGAGTCAAACTTTGTGCAGAGCAATGCCTTTAAAGGCTTGTTCTTGGACTATTTGTCGAGCTTGGCTCTATACACACTTGACGAAAGCGGGTGGCTTAGCTAAGGTACAGTAGTTATCGGTAATTTCAAGTGCCGATAAGTGCCGATGAGACCTGAAAACGTAGCCAGGCCCTCGATGTCTTGTTAGCCAATAAGAGCCTTTGAGTTTACTATAGTAACGCGTTGCCTTCTATCACTATGTCACTACGTCTCGCTTATTGGTATCTCTACAAGTACTTTTAATCGTCGGCCGATGATTAATGCCTTTTAAATCCTGTTCTCTCGGAGCATTCTGTACAGATTTTATGAAAGGGCATGGCTTAGCTACCGAGTTATCGGCCATTTAAAATACCGATAAGTGACTGATAGGTTGTGTAGAGCTGGGCGTCGTCTCGCGCTAAAAGCGAATTAATTAATGCGACAACTTATCAGCTAGTAATAATTGTAGTATTCGTTACTGTAGACGTCACAGATTACATATCTGTATATCTAGTATCATAGTACTTATATGAAATAATAGCTTCTAGATCGTGTTCTCCAATTCCCTTAGCTTTCTAATCGTCGGCCGATTCGCTTAGTGTCCAACTATTGCGTTATCGCGATAGCGAAAAAGTTGGACACTAAGCGAATCGGCCAACGATTATACAAACTATACAAACTCTACGACAATCAAGTGGCTTAGCTACTTAATCAGGGTTTAGAAATACCGATAAGTGCCGATGGCAGCTGAAAACTACTGCAACGTTTAACCAAGAGTAGCTATTGTGTTGGCTGCCTACCTACTGCAGATATGAGCAAACGGAGCGTACCTGACTGAATGCGTCATCAAGTATCGCTTATTTGTAAAGTAATTAGTACTTGCAATATCTTCTAAATCTTGATTTCTAGTAATTAGAGATGTGCCGACACGTAGTTGTATATAACTAAGAAACGTACCAACTACCTTGATGTCTTATTGATCAATGAAAGCTCCTGTGGTAGGTGATGCGGATAATAGTGATTGCGTCGTCATATTAAGAGCCGTTATTTATAATGTTAACTCGCAAATACCAATGTCTAGCACTACATGACATCAGCAGCACTATAGAGGGGTAAATTATTTGTCACTTTGCAACACTTTCTATTATTACACTTCACAATTTTTCGTCTTGTGTTTTTTATTATTAGAGTATTATGATCCCTGAATTTAGCCGAGTTGCTTATGTCACTTATTTCCATATTAAGTAATTACCATAGCACCATTTAAATCCGGTAATCTACGGTTAGAATGGTAAATTAATGTAAATTATGAACAAGTTGCGTCCTTTTGGTTAATTGTTACTACAAAGTATAAGAACAGGTTTACGAAGGTCGGGTGAGGTGGATAGTTATAACTATGTTAAGCGAGATATATGTCACGATTGTGGGAATTGATTATTTATTTTAGAGACGCGAACTAGAATATAGCTTACCTGTACGGAAGGTTCCACGAGTCTATTACTGAAATACATTCCGTTGCTCAAATCAAGTCAGTCACCTAAATCAAGCCAGTTACCCAAATTAAGTAAGCTATTCAAATTAAGTGAGTTATCTAGTGTGCGTGGAAGATACTCTGGTTTTTAAAGAACAGCATGAACTACCTTCTTGTTCTCAACGCTAATAAGAAGTACTCCAATGTAATCCCATCCGACCCGAAACACCAAGTCCAATAGCGCCGCTATGTAAATTACCCACTTTCTCCTAACAGTGGTGCTCCAACTTTCCATCGACTTTACCCATCAATAGCCATGGGTATGGCGGAATCTTCAAAACCTAGTAATTTCCGTGTTGGCTTACTGGCCTCCCGATCCTTCCTGTTCTTCAATAGGGAGATGACAATATTCCTGAAATTCAAGGCAAGATCGTCCCAGTTAAACGCCGGGTTCAAAGCCATGATGAAGACCTTCATAGTGCTGTCAGGAATGCCGAGGATCGCACAAACGTCATTCCCAGAGAGTGCCTTTTCAACAGCAGTGATGAACTTAGGTTGAACCACGTTCGAGAACTGGGCTAATCCTTCAGGCTCCTTCTTAACCAGTTTGGTTTCAGTAGGAGGCACCTTGCCAGAAGAGGAAGCGACGACCATATCAGTTTCGCCCGTCATCATCTCATGGACGAAGGCCTCGTCGATGGGTTCAATATCATCACCAAATTGACCTGCAGCACCGATCTGCCAAGCAATGCGTTTGCGCTCAGCATCTCCAATTACGCGATGTAAAAGATCCCTATTATGAGTACGCGTGAAATCATCGTCGGTCTCGAACGAAGCTTCTATCAAACCCTTATAAACGTCTAGATTTTGGAGTTTCAGAGAAGCTAGTTTGACATTCCATAGCTTTGCGATGGCAGCATGTTTGTTGATGAGTTCCTGGCAGAGTGTTTTGATTTCAAGATGCTTTTGGGATTCGCAAGCCTTTGCAACTTGGTTTTTAAGATCGGAGAATGCGGCAGATCGCTTAATGTAGACACTTGCTGCGACAAGATCATCATCAACTCGTCGCTTGCCGCCCTTTGCAAGATGCTTGACATATCTGATCATTCTTCTGTAGCTCTCCGTTTCTCTCTCGAGGCTGTCGGGAAGAACTTTCAATAAACGCTCTGCGATTGGTCGACGATCCACATCCTCTGTTAGCATGCGCATGAAGACTGTGATAATAGTTCGAGAATGCTCGAGTTGAATATTTCGAAGCTTGCAGTATTTCACCATCTCATCGGCTCGATTTGATTTGATCTGGCTAATTTGTTCGTTCTTCGTTACGACGCGGATAATTGCTTTGTCGAGTAGCTTTTCCAGATTGCGGTAGAACAATTTTAAGGGCCAGCCACTGTATGGGTATAGACGGACAACGATCTCGTACCAGTTCCAATCGACGTGCGTGGATGGAACTTCAAATTGTGGATATGTACCCAGAAGTTGCCATACCATGCTCAGAGGACGGACTCCAGAACCAGCTATTGTTAATAGATTACCGAAAAGTCCTCGCATTAACTTTGTGACGCTGTCTTCTGCTGTTTTTGTAACCGTCGGTGCTGTTGTTCTCATAGCAGTAAGTTTGTGCATCGCTGCCATCAATAGAGCACTCATCAAGTGGCCTGTCTCAGGGCTACCAGGCTGCAAGTTGAATTCTCGGGAAACAACGGCTTGACTGAGAGTATCTCTCATCATGATACGCAACGCAGCAATATGAGGCTCATTACACTTGTCCATCCACCTAATCGAGAATGGATTTTCGAGATTAACGAATTCGTCCCAGCAGACCCATGCCAACATTGACCCGGTTCCTCTCTCTTGATTCAAATATGGCAAAGCCAGGATTGGATGGCTGGGTCCTTGTTGGTTTCTAAGCGGGCCGTCATGCTTGGTCTGTGACTGTTCGATGATGATACCGGCATCGAAGCCTTCAAGGAAAAGAACTCTGGAGTCGAGGTCGCAGCATAGGCTAGCATCAATGGATTCCTTCTTCAACTCACCTAAGAGCTGAACAAAAGGCTCAGTCTCAATATTCAAGAGTAAAACACCCATATCCACAGCATGAGTTTCCAAAAAACCAGCCAAAGTATCAAACGTCATGTTCTTAACAGCCTCCACGTTATTCTGAATCGCTGTCTGACGAACGAGTCTCTGTAGATCGTGTGTACGCTTCGAAGTTGTCTGAGAAGATATCATATTACTCAAATGCGAGATTATGGATTCGAGACTGGATTGAAGGGTTCTTGATTTCGTTCTGAATTCTCCGAGCATATTTGCTTTTCGTTTTACTGATTCTGGGTCTGTGGATTGGTACTCGTTGGCTAGGAATTTCATGTATGCGTTTCTGATGGGTGCTGTTTCGTTGTTGACTTTTGAGGATAGGATAGATATTAGCTTGGAAGAGAGGTCCTGCAAAGATTTTTGGTTTAGCAAAACCTGTAGTTGAGGAACGATCGCGGAGATGTCGTCGGTCAAGGTTGAGGAGGAAATCTGTTCAATTGGAAGCTCATCAAAGAGCTTTTCGAGATCCGCTACTTGTACCAGTTTGCCTGAGGTTGGAAGAAGTACTGTGCTGGACTTGGAGATGTCAACTAATCGCTTGGCTCTTGGATCCAGAAGAGACTTGACACCAACAGAGTTAATGATTTCCGTTACATTCTGACCAAACTCCACACCCGAAGTTTTGAGATACGTGTTATTGGCGATACCGCGGTAGAAATAGTACTTTTCAGAGATCTGTACCAGTACCAGTGATTGTGGTCCAGCCAGTGCTGTCACTGCATTGATACTGAGCGAGTTCAAGAGTGACACAACTTCCGAATCCTCTGGTTCCATTTCTGGGACGAACTGAACCAGAAAGATAGCGTTGATTCTCCAGGATGTAGCAAGGTTTCTCGCATTGTCTGTCATTCGATTGTCAACGATAACGACTACGCTATCCAGCTGCTCATAGTAGGCCTGAAGAGCTGCTTCTTCGAGAAATGGGACGTTTAATGGTAATGCACCGGTGGCCAGTAGCATTGGGCCTTCAAGCCGAGAACCAAAAATACATGGTAGCACCACTGTGGAGGACTGGTTTGCAGAGTTCTCATGGCCATGTGCGACGAATTCAATGCCTGTTCCGAAGCGAATGATCTGTGCCGTATCTCGTTCAATAAGTGATGGGATCGAAACATTCTGCGTAGCTAATATTGCATTGCGCGCACTAGGTAGGATGGAAGTAGTTTCGGTTTCGCTCATGGTTATGTCGTTATCTGGTGCAGCGGTACCAACTGGTTCTGGTTCGATAGCTGGTGTGGTAGAAACCTATAAGATCCAAGACGTTAGTTCTGTGTTCTGATGCATTTATGAACTACTTAAACTTATGAATCAGGTGCTAAATTACTCAAATCAAGTGAGTTAATTTAGGAACAAATTCATGAATTTTGCAAGTATAGGGAGATTTGGTACTCACCACTGTGAAATCGGCACGCTCAATAGCTTCCTTGAATGAACGACTCTGGAGCGTGCGGCCAGAACACATTAAGCTCATATCTGTAGTTGGCGTTGGCAGTATCGAACAGATCAACGAATCTCCATCACGCTTGATAACCATTGGAGAGCAAAGAATAGCGTCTCCAATTGAAGCAGCATCTAGAGGAACTGGAACGACGTATAAGACCTGAAAGTTACTAAATTAGTATGTACTCAAAAAATAGGTGTATTTCGAAATGTGCTTACCTTTTCTGCATGGTTGGCAACTAGAACTACGGGATTGTGTTCCCGAAATCTTATTAGTTTGGTATACTCGTATCCGGACACAAACACGGCGTATGGTGTATTTTCACGCATTTGTCGCTCATTTATCTTGATGTGGTGCAGTAATGAGCCTCCCTGGTTGATGTCTCCGCTATGCGTCACACCTGGAAAGGTGTCCCTTGCGCAGTAGCAGCTCGTGTTGAACTCTGCATCTGCCATGCACAAATCGTAGTAAGTTGGCTCTCGTTCAGATACGGCAAAGATTGCAATCTTGTCAGATAGGGGTACCTTGAAAGTCGAGGCTGGAGTTTGCTGGACGATGTACTCTTCATTGAAAAGACCTGGTTGGTTGTGAGCTATAAATACTAATGATGGAATCAAGAAAGATACATACGCAGGTAAGACTCAAATGTCGTCATCCGCTGTTGCAGAGCTTCTCCCAGTGCACCCAAATCCACAGCATTGAAAAAGTATTCCTCTGGGTACGAGGAAATATCTATCTCATCGATACCGGTCGCTGTGCGCAAGAGCAGTATTTGCTCTGCTTTGAATGGGTGGGCAGACCCAGCTGGAAGGGTCTCCAGATACGTACGAATTTGAGCTTTGGTCGTCGCCAGGGGGTCAAAATAGACCTTGGCAATTCGATCCATGATTGCTGTCAGTTACCCGAATCAAGTGAGTTACCCAAATGAAGTGAGCTACTCAAAGCAAGTCGGCTACTCGAATCAAGTCAGTGACTGATGCAGCTGAGTAAGGTATGGAAGGAAGAAGAAGAAGAAGCGCTGGTACAACACTTCTGGATGGTTCTTATACCTACTGATGGAGTCAAGAAGCTGTAGTTGTGACTCTCCAGCCCTATCCGTTTGAGTCACGCCGGTAGGCTACAGCTGGAGGTCACAGGTCACAGGTCACGTGTCCTGCTATCTACCGTCGACTGAGTGAATTGCTTTGTTTGCTCGTACTTTACCTATTGCGTTGCTTTGTAGGAAGAACGAAGGAAGTAAAAAGGTGGGTGAAAAGATGAAAGGGGGGGGAATCTTGTTATGCCGGATGTAGATTCTCCTCGCCTCGCTGAGCTTACTTTTGAGGGGGATTCACGTGCCTTCCACATGCACTGCGCCTCAAACTAAACTATGCAAAGACAATAGCTCTTAGTCAAACTTGGTCGTATGTACCTATGCTGGCACAAGATGAAATAAATAAGATAAGATCCTCATCCTCATCCACATCCTCAACCAATCATGCACATATACAAAATGGTTATGGTGTATTTGAACCTGCCTTCGCCATCACTGCTGTACTCAAGTCCCCTATTTTCGGCGTTCTATCAAATTGTCGACACATTTCTTTAATCTTGGGTATAGCTTCATCCTGCTGAAAGGTCTCAAAAAAGCCCCATTTGGTAATCCACCTGACATTCTGCTAATGGGTTTTAAGACCAGTCCCTTCAAGTAAGATTACCAAAATTGTGGTGAGCTATCTTCAATTGGCGATTTAACTGGCCGCAAAGCATGATTGGTAGAAGAAATAACAGTCGCTTCCTTTGCTGCCCTTGATTTCGGTCGCTCTCGGCTGACGTGATGTCTTGGTATGCATAGACAGAGCTGATTTCCAGTTTTTGTTTGTTGAAGATTCGTGTATATATACTATTGCGTTGATATACGCAAGAAACTCTTGCTAACTTTCCTCGAAGGCGAAGAAATCCTCCTTTTACCAAGCCCATTTTCAGTTGCCAATTCAGTCCTGACCCCTGCAAAGTCAACTAAAGTATCAAAATCGCAAGGTTCCATATTGCTTCTCCAGTTAAAGTAATCTATAGAGATATTAATTGATGCCCAAGACTAGCTAGGAGCTGTGTATGTCGCGTATCTCGAGCAACCAAGATCCTTTACACTCCATTGGAAACGGTATCCGGGTTCAACTCTGTTTTATAAGTATATGAAGAGATCGTTCTCTTCGTGAAGTCAGTATGGAAAAGCCTGCTTGCCAGGCTATTTTGATACAATTCACAATAAGTATCCTGTCTACATTCCCAGAACAACTGCGTACGTCCGAAGAGAAGGGTCCGAGGCGAGAGCATTCGCTCCTGATAGACCTATGCTCTCTTCATCAATGGAGAAGATCTAATCTCTCTGTCAAATAGTTCTTGATTTATAATAAACAAACCCGAGTGCAGTTTTATTTTCTTATTCGGACTAATCCGAAGGTGCGAAATGCGCATCGGGTCGCGTTTGAAGAATAAGCCTTCAGACCAATTTGATGCAGCTGCAACTGCAAGATTGCACAGCCCGTGGGAGTAGACTTGACTCATCAGCGTAGCCTCTTTGTCTCAATCCTCTATAGAATCTTGAATGATGCAAAGACTATCAATCCACAGATATCTTACTAGTCTCCCCGAGATCAATGACACGACTCGGCAAGAAGTGACTAGAAGGTATGGAGCACATTTCGTGGATCTTGATACAGTCATTCAGCCAAGTTGATGCAATCTCCCTACTTGCAATTCCAGAAGTTGAATCACCAATTCCATGTATCACGCCGCCTGATTACATTAGTCAGTATAGAACAAAGTTATAGGGTAGGCGAAATTTAACTTGCCTTGAGAACTCACCAAATAAGCGAACACAGTAATGTATTTCCTGTCATCAAACCTATGCCGTAGCACAATACTCATCTCATGCCTCTATGCATCATCTATGTGGACGCAATACCTTGTAATGAAAGGTTGTGTTCCTTGGTCATTTTTGAAATATTTCCACTCGTGTGTGCTCATAGCTTCAGCCTGCTCAGCGGAAAACATCGCGAACAAGCAGAGAGCACAGCTCTCTTTTAACGGGTCTGATGTCTTCAATACCATTACCTCGTCATACCCAGAGATGTTAGGCCGTGCTCGGACAACGGCGCAAAGGGTACCGCCGATAGGGCATTGTCGTCTCGACTGCTCAAGAGCCTTTCATATTTGGCGAAATAATTCTGAAGAGATGGAGAGACGATATTTTCAAGCCGAGTCTGCATATTGTTATTAAACAATAGCTGTGCTGTGAGAATGGCCGTTACAAAGTGTTGTTGGAGTTCACATACGATACCGATGTACTCGTAGCACAAAAACACGATTGGAAGCGCGTCGAATGAGGCCTTTGGACTTCCAAACCATCGAACGAGGAGTGATTCGCATGCTACACTCTCCATCTTATGTGAAATATGATGGAGATATGTGGAGGCTTATACATATCTGGAGGAAGGCTGAGCTAAGAGAAGTTTAGGCAGAACACGCCGAGGCTACTCACAAAAGTGGCTAACGTTTCGTGTTACTAGCGTTCTGTTGATCCCCCTGATCTATTTGCTGGGCTTGTCCTGGAGAAACATGATCAAATTTCCTTTTCGAACTATATTTTCTTCGATCCCCATTTGCGAATCATTTTGTCCATTCTCTCTACAAAGTTCTCACTAGTTTCGGATCATGTTACTGTCACGTGGCATCCTACGATAACTTGAGGCTACAGCTTCCTCCTCTTGGACTAAGCCATAAGCACTGGATATACTCCGTATATCTGTTTCGAGATCCCTTTGAAAAACTAAATATCTACTAATTTGAAATAACCTTTGCAGAACAAACTATGCATACCGGTAGCTGCAGATCTAGCATCAGGCATCACTTCTACGGCTTTAGGGACGAGTTTTACCAGTATCCCTCGCTGGATTTATTCCCAACTTCAAAGACATCTCCACCAAATGGTTGTATTTGTTGAAATCAAATCATCATTAACCTATCACCAGCATGTTGGTATCGATCGATGTGGTTAAAGACGTACAAGTGAGAACTCACATGGTAGGCAACAACATAAGGTCGGCAAGCCTACCACCAGTAACCAAACTTCTCTGACTCCACAACAAAGTCAACTCAACACAAACTTGACAAACCTAAATCCTAAAACAACCACTGCCTTGCGAGCGTAAGTTAGGCTGCACACGTGGATCTACATGAGGCCACCGGAAACACCCAAGTCAGCTCGCTCTCGCTTATTCTACTAAATCAAGTAAGAGCTGCAGAAAAGGGGCGCAGCCGACGTCTCGCTAAATGTCAGCTTACGGCCGGGGTGACGATGAGAACGGATTTCGGGGGCGGAAAATTTGGAATATGTACGTGAATTTCCTATTGACTTTTGGGGGCAGGAATGCGTTCTCAATTCTTGAAGGTGGGGTCCATACTTTTTCGTACGTATATATCTTTTGCTTGTATCCTTTTTTTTTTTTTAATAAAAAAGAAAATTTAGAAAAATTGTGTCAATTATACCTCCGACGAAACGATTGATAATAGAAGGGTCTGGATGAAAGTTATAGAAGAGAAGGAAGATATTTAATCACGTTCACAAGACAGCACATGCAAATTCCATACGGAATAGTTTCATAATGGTCTTAGTTCTCATCTCCATGGGCGCTCAAGCCCTCAGCGAGCGACATCAGAAAAGGAAAGCATCACGCCAATCCAAATCTCTATCACCCATAGAGATGGAACAAGTAACAACACAGCCACAGCCACAAATACTAAATCGAACACCAACAATACAACGAATACGCAACCCAGCAAAAAGGCTCTTCTCAAAAACCAACAACAGAAAATCAATAGCAGGAGCCCTCTCCATAACAACTACCACAGTAACCTCAATCACACCCTTCACCAACCCAGACCAAGAATACCAAATCCACAAAATCCAAACAGCACCACAATACGCACCATCAGAATATTCAAACACCACAACCCTCTCTCCTTATTCATCACCAAGTATCAGTTCAAGTTATCTAACGAACACGAGCGAGGAGGATATGCCTTTTTCACCCGATGATATTGGTCGGAAACGGACTCCTGTTATTTTTTCATTGGATGTTGAGAATGTGCCTGTTCCTGAGTTACAGATAGATCCTGTTGGGAGTTTTGGGACGGAGTTGCCTGCTCCGGGGCATATTTGTGCGTGGAGTCCGGAGTATGGAACTGGGTACTTATGGCCCTGGAACGAGGGTCAGTCTCTAAAAGAAGAGGAAGAAGGGGAAGGAGAGCAATGGGATAAGTTTATGGAGGGGGAGATTGTGCAGGAGTGTGTTGTTAGGCCGTTGGTTTTGAGGAGGAGTAGTACTATATTGCGGACTCCGCGGGTTCAGAGAAAAGTGGTGAGGTTAGACGGTTGAGGGTTGAGATTGGTGGGAATGAAGTTTGAAAGTAGCATTTGTTGATTATTGACAGATTGGCTAGCAATTTGGAAGTCCTCAGAGTTAGGGAACTGACAAATATAGATGATGATACCCTGTAACAATACCTTGATTTGATGTGGGGGTCTATCTGTATTGCCAGTGAAACTTTGTATGCTCAATCCTAAAGATCTAGCGCTGTTTTTATTCCTTATGCCAGTGGCATCACATTATTAAGATACCTAAGTCCAAAATAACAACAATAGAACAAAATCAAAACTACCACCATTTACACCCACGGGTTTCGTCCCAAATCCTCGCTTTCAATGTCAACTTCGTAACTTCCGTTCCAGCAATTTTCTTGGACAGAAAAGCCTTGCTCGTTGGCAAAAGTCAAACTTGTTGAAACCTCCTCGCTGGTAGTGCTATGTTCGTGTTGTGCAGATTCCCAAGCTAATTCGTGTGGTACAGATGGCCAGGTTAACCATATATTATTCTGCAAGAGAGACGAACTGTCGACATCATCTCTAGTTAGAATCTCGTCCAGGACTCCCTCTTCTTCGTTCCTTGTGGGCACTACATATGGATACTGGGACTTTTGGTTGCTCGAGGTCTTTGAATCATCGTCTGAATCCACCTCATCTTCTGAATCCGCTCCCTCTTCTAAATATTCCTCATTTTCTGAATATGCCTCCGCTTCTGATTCTGTATCGTTTTCTGATTGTGTCTCTGACCTAGGAGGCCATCGTGGAGGATCATCATAGTAAGGACATAATTCTTCTCTTCCCTCCCAGAGCCTTTCAAAGTCTTCTCTAAGATATATCCCCTTTGTATCGTCTTCGTAAGGCGGCTCAGGGCAATATTGTGGTCTACGAGGTGCAGATTTTCGCATATTAGAAATATCATAACCAAATTCTGCTAGCACAGCATCCCAAAGATCACCTGGATAACTTCCACATTCCATATATCTACCTTTGGGTGTGTATGCAGCATCGGATACAGAATGTCCCAGATTGTCAACCGCGAAGATGTCCGCACCCTTTCGAACCAAATATACGAGAGACTCTTTCTCTACATGACCTTTGGGAAAGACTAAGTTTTTCAGAAAGATGTGCAGACACGTTCTTCCGTTTTCGTCGCGAGCGTTCAAACTCGCGCCGTGTTTGATAAGAATGTCGCATTTAATTTGGAAGTCTTCTCTTATGCCACCTTGTTGGACAAATATTAATAGATATTTGTTGAGTCCGGCCTCAATGAATTCTACGCCAAGCTCTAGTATATCTGTAATGTTTCCTGAAAGAACCTTAGCAACGTGAAGGACTGGTTGAAAACTTATACCTACAGGTTTTCCGATCAGTACAGTGTTATTTATTGCATCGGAATAAGACCCCGCTGAGTTCACTGGATCAGCACCAGCATTGAGTAAAAGGCGCCTGCATTCATTTATCTTGTTAAGGCTATGCTTGGAGTTATGTTGTTGAAAGTCTTCGCAGAGATAAGTGCTCAAAGGTGAAACGAACTGGACAATCGTCATTAGTAGCAGCAATGTCAAGGACGACATGGCAATTCTTGGCATACGTACGAGTTCCTCATAATCAAAGTACTGTCCAATTTCATCAACATCCGCACCATGGTCAATCAAGAATCGACACATTTCTGGTTGTTTAGTAGCGTGCTGCAATATATAAGTTTCTCGGATTGAATCAATTTGAGACATAGGTTCTTTACATGCAAGAGAGGCGTCCAATTCGAGCTATATGTCCTTACAGAAGCTTTCCCTTCACTTAGAATTTTCTTGAATCCATCCAGATCTCCGGATCGCACTAAGTCAAAGATTGGGGAATCCTTGGGTAGGACACAGCCGACGGAAATCTTTGGACTTAGAGCTATAAAGCCTGTAGACATAGTGTTCTGATGAACACTGATGGTGAGCATTGACCGAGAGTTTGGATGAGTAAGCATAGCTTTGATGGTATTGGTAACCTCCATAGTGTCTCGAGCAGTTGTGATATCATCGGATGATGTTTCCTGGCCTGCCAAGTAGTTTCTCGTCCTTCTTGTTATCTCAATAGTTGCGTATTTTGCGGAAATCTTTCTGCTAGTGAATCTCTGGGTAATGTGTCTACCTGTATGCGATAGGGGTTGTTGTGCTGTCGTTAATTGTTAATCATCACAACTCATGATGGACCAGCTGATAAGACTAACCTCCTTTGTTGACTGCTAGTGAGTGGGCTGAGGTGATCAGACCGTGTAGGCGTTTCAACTCCCGTGTATCAATTTCACCGTCATTCGCAGCTGTATTAAAGACCGTTTCTTCAAACTAGAGGACTCCACGTGTTTAGGTGATAAATTCGTCGAAGCATAATTAACGATCCTATCAAGATCATCGAGAAGACTGTAAGTTGCTTGTCCCTGCAATAGATATCCTTCTTCTTGGTGAGCAAGGTTAGAAAGCCTCTTCATGCTTTCGAGTATCTCATCGGTATCATGACTATCATCTGGGTCTTCCTCCTGTCGGGCTCCAGAGGGGTCACATTTTCGTCTTTTTGGAAGTTGTTGCTGGGTATATTCGCTGGATAGTCCACGTACCTGCTCCTGGAGTGCTTGAAGGAGGGTGCCTATGTTCTCCAACTGAATGTTTGAAGCTTGTGGGATTTGCACTATTTGTTGTGTGATTGAAGACACCGCTTCGCGCAAGTCCTCTTGCAAGTGTCGTATGACATTATTGGAACTCTCCATCTTGTCACCAATAACAGTCAAGTCTGTACGGTGTTGTCGTAACAAGGATATCTGCGTTTGGTCGTCGATGGCTCTTTCCGAAATCGCACTGCGCAAGTGCACAAGATCATCTTTGCAACTTACGCTTATTTGCCTGTAGAGATAGGTCAGCAATTGCAGATTATATCGGCCTTGGGCAGGACACCGACGATTGTGTTATATTCAATTGAACTCCAAGCTCAGCGACATGGTAGTCCACCTTGTCCCGTATTCGTTGCAAATCCTTTTCCCGGAGGACTGTTTTGATCCTCTTCCATATTTTCCCTGCAGTCCCAGTAGAAAGAATCGGTCGAACCTTGGCCAGCTGCGTCTCCCATGCCAATGCGTCTCTTTTGCAGTTTTCGACCAGGGTTGACATCAATTGAAGGTCTGACACGGAGACATATTCAGCTCCCCTAGTTGGAGTCGTTGAGACCTGCTCTAATACAGACTGTAGATTCCGAAGTGCCGAGCCAAGTTCTTCAACCTCTATCGGCCCGTCCCGAATTCTTGAAATGATCTCCGAGATAGCTTTGGCTGATTGCAAAGCTAGCCCAGCAAAAGCCAGGACGCTTGCACCAGCGCTAACAGCATCCATGGTAGATATCTGGCTGATCGTGGCTGTCGTCCGTTATCGAAACGTACTGGACGTGGATGGAAAGTCTGGTAAAATCCACAAGAGGACTGAAATTCGGGAGGTGGAGACGAGGGGTTGAAAAGTCAAAGAGAGGTGCCCGAATGAGCGTTCAAAATTGTGGCTGTGTATTCGGTACGTCCAACACATCACGCATTTGAGGCTGCAAGAGGCTTTCTATGTCACCACACTCAAGGCTGTGTAGGCTGACTGCTCAAGATAACAAATTTTAAGCGAGAACGCCCAGCCGTAATCCAGCCTTCCATGCAGAAAGATAACGACTGGAAATCAGCCTCGTGCATCGGTTTACAATAGACCATTTATTGGCCCTCTAGTTACTGTGACAATTCAATTTTTGAAGACAGCCTGACGCGATGTCTATATTTTTCGCAAACTAAACTTTAGCAACTAAAAATTTGAACGTGAACCCGGCCTTCTTGCTGTAGCACTATTTCATGAGGTCTTGAGAAGACTCGAACAAAAGCCCCGACTTCGCTAAAGACGCGCTAGTCCCCCCTTTCTTGGCCTAGGCACGAGCTTTTTTGCCAAGTCACGCAACACCTTAGACCTGGGCCCAGAACAGCGTGCAGACATCACTTCATCGTCTTGTAACGAACAAATCACTGCAACTTTGACTTGACATTCTACTAAAATTCTATACATTCTACGTTTGAAGAAAGATTTTCATTGCGTCCTTGGCTGTTGTGGTTGACCACAGTATTCTATCTTATGTGGCATCTACAAACTATATTTTCTATACATACCTACCCTTTACCACCCTAGTTTCTAAGAACGCTGTCATCGTGTATAGTTTCTATATCTTCACTGCAATACCCGAGTGAGAAGGAGGTGAATATGCTGACACTATGCCCTATTCGGGTTAGTGTTGCTCCAATGCCAAGTCAGGCCTCGACTCTTTATAACTTAGTAACCACAATATAACTACTTTCCAACCACGTTTCCAGCATATTGATTCGTAGTTATCCGAGCGAACGAATTCCCGTATTACTCCTTGCTTTTACCAAAGTAAGCTCTAAGGCCTTGCCAAACACCCCGGGAGCCTGTCGCAATCTCATGCCGGCCATCATAAAGCGGATAGACAACCACAGCGAAGAAAGCGAAGAAAGTCCAAACAATAGACACAACTACCCACCCAGAGAAGAAACTTTTGCTGAAGACATAATTTCGGTACAGCGGCATTGGCCATGCGACAAAAGTAACCAGGACGATGACGATCCAGATAACCCAGGCAATCTTCTCCCATCGATAGAGCTCCTGCAGCGTTTCTTCGCTGAAGGGATGGTGTATATCGTCTAGGCTGATGATTGTCGACGAGGATGATGATTCTACCACGGGTGAGATGGCGGTTGGTTTATTCTCGATGGCTGCTGTATGTTCAGGGTCGCCGAGAGTGGCTTTTTCAATCGGCGACAGTTCAGGGACTGCGGCCGCAGTCTCATTGAAGGCTTTACTTTCGGGGGCCCGGTCTTCGTCTTCAGGCTCCGTGGGCGGAGTGGCGGCGATTTTGACTTCTTCTGCTAGCTCTACTCGGAGGAATTCACGCCAATCGAACTTGTATGGCTTATATTGTGAGATTAAAATTGAGTAGATGGCCGGAGAGAACAGGGACCCGCACGCGCCATACAAGGCGGGATAGCCTGATTCGGTGGTAGTGAGATTTATTGACCCGTACAGCCTTTTTGCCGCGATGAGCCAGATAGTGACACCAGTGGCAAATCCCAGTATAGGGGACAGAATAGCAGCAAGACGGGTCTGGCCACGCCAACAAAGAGTGAAGATCAATGGGATAATACCAGGACAAGAAAGGATGGGACGGAAGTAGCCGATCCAGGTCATATCTGCTCCGCCGTAGTTCAGAATCAAGGAGATAGCGACAATTAACACAGCATGAGCAATGACAGCTAAGTGGCTTATATGCACCAGCCTCTTGTCGGATACCTTCGGGTTGATGTAGGTTTTGTACAAGTCGAAAGACAGAATACTGCTGACAGCAATCATAGAGGAAGATATCGTGCTGGTAAGGGCCATGAACAGCAGAACGAAGAAAGCAATAATTCCTGAGTCTCCGATCAGGGCCTTGACAACGTACGGCATGACCAAACCAGCGTTGACTGCTTGGATTGTGAGCTGGCCGGGATAAGTAGGGAAGATGGGCGTGTTACGAATAGCTCGAGCCGTCAGTCCGATGACTGTTCCAAAACCCCATGGAATGCCAAATATCGCTAGGGCAGCAATATCGTAGCCCGGGACTGTTGCTCTGACTTCCGTAGCGAAGGATTTTTGCCAAAACGCTGTATCCTAGTGGTCGCGAAAACAGCCGATGTCAGCTACAGCAAAGATCTTGAGGAGGGTCTTTTGAACGCTCACCATGACCACGAGAGCCAAGTTTCCAAACTTGAGGAGCAGGGCCCAGATAATGGCTTGCTTCGATTTCATCGTGAGGAGTGATCCCTCGTAATTGCCAGCAATATAGTTATCAGCGGCAGTCGCCATAACCTTATCATAGAGGCCTCCGAGGCCTCCAACATGTTGATTGGTGAGGACGGAAAGAGTGAAGTAGATGATCAAAATGAGAGCGATGGCAGTGTGGAGAAAATCAGTAAGGAAGGTGGCCTTGAGACCCCCAACTGCTGTATATAGGACAACTAAAGCATGTTTATTAGTTCATGTTCATTTCACTCTCATTTTCCATTGCAGAGCTAGCTCAATGCTTACCTCCGAGAGGAATCAGAATGGTAGCAGCGACAATATGCATGCCTGAAGTGCCGTGAATTAGTTGTGAACCTGTTAAAATCATGGATGCACATCCGAATACGTTATTCGTGAGGTTCAAGACAATGAACACAACATGTCCGATCTTGCCATATCGCTGCCGAATGATCTCTAGAGAAGTATGCGCGTAGGGCACCCGGATTTTGGCTAGCACGCCCAGCGCTGCCATCAGAGCGATCTGAAAGCAGAGGCCACTTCCCCACCACTACATCAAAGGTTAGCTGGATGCTCTGAGCTAAAGAATGTACCAATACTAAATGCTTCTATCTTGACATTTCCAAGAAGGACAATGTGCACGTAATCGATGACAACCATTGGCTTGAAAAATGCAGAAATCAAAAGGACACTTACCATAGGAACCGCCAGCCCGAATTTATAACACATCGCCGCCGCAAAAACTGTTTCATTGATCCACATCCAGCTACTGAACACTGCGGAAGCTGTTAATCCTGTCCCAACCGACCGATTGGCAACCATAAACATTTCTGACGTGCCAGAGTCCTCTGCCAGATAACGCTTTTGGATCTTGATTGCGACCAGAATAACACCGCAAAAGAAGACACTGAGACCAATAAGCAAGCCATAGCCCGTTCCTTGCGAAACCAGGTCAATGCCTGAGAAACCTAGCTGGAGGTTAGACATCTTGCAACAGTATTTGACTGAGAAGAAAATTGTAATCTCTGACTTCCGCTGCTGGGCAAGCCATCAGATTAAGTCACATTTTCCCATATCGAAAATATCGATATCGGTCGGTTATTTAGCGACGCTAAGGCATCACGAACGAGTGTTTAACAATTGCGTGAGTTTACTCCAAGAGCTGCGCCAGAAAACGTGGTAATCCTGAGATCAGCGTTCAAAGGGTGCCTAGTAGACATCATTGCTGCGTGTAGAGAGTGGGATCTAAGGCATAGAAAGTGGGATTAAGAGCATAGAAAGGTGAAATGAGAGCAGGGAAGGGATTGCGTGCACTAAGTAGTATATTGCGAATATGATGGGTCCTCCAAAAACTAGTGGTTGATAGCCGTTCTATTAGTCAGCTTCACTACGATATGGGTGATTCCTAATCCAAGATGGAGTGATGATTCGAGAAAATATAGAGATCCCGGAAACAAGCATATAGACATACGGGGAATAAGAGACGAAAGAAATGGCGACATCATCGCCGTCTCTCCAGAGATCGCGCATAAGACCCTCCTTGTAGGCTCGCTGAGGAAATTGAAATTGGGACACTGATCAAGCGAAAATCGAAGAACATATACAAGAAACAAACAAAAACAAAACAAAACAAATACCAATAAGTGAGTTACTGACAATTCAAAACAAGTCTGTTGCTTAGGCAACTCAGTTTCTCGAACCAAGTGAGTTACTCAGACAAGTCAATTGCTCAAATCAAATAGGTTACTTTGTTTAGCCTTGACCTCGAAATCAAGCAACTTCCTACCACAGGGCAATGGCGGACGGTGATACTACTGCACCCACCGATGGGTCCAATAATGGGAATGTTGAAACTGCTACAAATGGCAAGAAACAGATCATTCTGAATGCCTTCGTCATGAATACCCCTGGCCATCTAGCAGCCGGGCAATGGCGCAACCCAAAGAACAAGACCGACCAATACAAGAAACTGTCATTCTGGACCGATTTGGCACAATTGCTTGACAAAGCCAATTTCCATGCTATGTTCATCGCCGATACGTTGGGACCATATGATGTGTACAAAGGCCCTGCAAACGTGGTCCCAGCTTTATCATCTGGGGCACAATTCCCGGTCAATGATCCTTTATATACGGTACCGGCTATGGCTGCAGTTACCAAGAATCTAGTCTTCGGGGTCACTGCCAGCTTAACATACGAAAAACCATACGCACTCGCTCGTCGGCTTTCTACCGTTGATCACTTGTCCGAGGGCCGTCTCGCCTGGAATATTGTCACTTCATATCTCGATAGTGCAGCTCGGAACCATGGCCTGAAAGAACAGATCCCACACGATGAGCGCTATGCTATTGCCCATGAGTATATGGAGGTGCTATACAAGCTTTGGGAGGGAAGCTTCCGAGACGACGCCGTCTTGGCCGATCGGGAGCAGGGCACGTATATCGCTAGTGATGGCGTTCGACAAATTCATCACAAAGGAAAATATTTCGAGGTCCCTGGCCCTCACTTTTGTGAGCCATCTCCGCAGCGCACTCCATTTCTGTTTCAGGCCGGTGTCTCAGAGGCCGGTAATAACTTCGGAGGGAAACACGGAGAAGCTATTTTCATCGGTGGGCAAACGCCTGAGGGCGTGAAGGCAACGGTGGACAACATCCGTAGCGTCGCAAAGAAAGAAGGTCGAGACCCAAATCACATAAAAGTGATCCTCGGTATTACAGTGATTGTCGCCGCAACCGATGAAGAGGCACAAGCGAAACGGGATGAGTATCTGAAGTACGCCGACCCGGAAGGTGTTCTGGCACTGTTTGGTGGATGGACGGGAATTGATCTCTCTCCTTATCCCGACGACGAAGATTTCCGTTTGACCGAATCGCCTCGCGTTCAATCTCTTGTTCGGCGGTGGGCTAGTACCGTCCCTGGTACAGACAATCTTCCATGGACTAAAAGACGGGTTGTTGAGTATTTGAGCATTGGTGGTTCTCAGACAAAAGTGATTGGTAGTGCCGCGACCGTAGCTGACGGATTAGAAATTTGGCTCGATCAAACTGGTATCGATGGATTCAATCTAGCTCATATCACCAACCCAGGCTCTTTCGAGGATATCATAGAATATTTGATTCCCGAGTTGCAGCGCCGGGGGTTGTTTAGAACAAAGGTCGAAAAAGAGGGCGCAACGGCAAGAGAAGCCTACATTGGATCGAGAAGGCTTCCTGAAGACCATCCTGGAAGTAAGTTTAAATGGCGTGCGGGTGAGAAAGTTCCCAATTATCAGTTGGAAGAAGAAGCTGCAAAAAAACAATCGGAGGAGAATGGTGAAGTGGAAGACACTACTGAGGCCTGAAAAGTGGTCATCGAAGGCAGGAAATTGAAAACTGAGGTCAATGGTTATCCTGACTCAATAAGCTTGATCATGCCTTGTTCTTTTAATAACACATCTATATAATTCTTCGCCAGCCGTGGTGCTTGCTCATTTCATTGCATTTGTTCTAGTGCGGTTATGGAGCAGTTTGAGTTTGTACTCGTACGAGTAAGCCTTCGCGAAGATAACTACAACCCGACCTGTGAAGATACCTAGCAGCTAAGACGCTCAAAATGAATGGAGAAAAAAGAGAGGATGAGGAGCTCGAAAGGAAACACAACACAACAATGCTTTGACGATGCGTAACATTCATTAACGTAATCTCAAAAACGAAAACATTAGTGTGCCTTTGGAATTATCCTATCCATCAAGCCATGGCAGCACCCATTCTCGGCGCCTCCAAATACAACGTGGAGAAGACCTTGCTATCCAGCAACTGAGCCGGTGCCTTCCCACTCAACACTCCCACATCCGCCGGCGTCACATCCCACTGGCAGAAACTCAAACTTGCCCAGAGGTTGACCACTGTCTGAGCAGCATTATTTCCCAGTCCTGGTGTGCCACTCCATTGTGTTCGAACCTCTTCCCACTCGTCTTGACTTGGGTCCTCGACGGTTGGATACCAAGCTGGATCTTCTGCCACGATAGCTGGAAATGGAAATGGCGATCCAGTGACGTCTTCAATGAAGAATGTGTTGTATGAAAACGCTAGAATTATATCACCTGATAGCACGGGGTTGGGTGATGATACGAGTAAACCCATCGGAAGAGGCACAGAGGGATTGGATCCATTGAGAAGATTCCTGTTCTGGTTCGGATTGGGATCTTCTGATTTATTTGGATCATCGGCTTTCTTATCTGAGAGCACTGTCAGCTGTACATTACCCTTTAAGCATTGAGAATACAATGACTTACAAATTCCCCACAAGGCACTAGGTACAGATTTTATGATAGTGCTTGCTTCATCCCATCTTGCTACTTTCTCATCACTAGCTCCAGCCAAATCACTGGTGGGTGGTGCCACGGGGGTGATAGTTACGGTGAGCAGGCTAGACAGTTTATCAACAAGTTCCATTGGCTTTGCATAGATCGGTTGCCCATTACCGGGCACGAGCAGTGGGTCGATTTTCGGCGCATTTGGATCAAGCTGGCCTGTGATGATCGTTGCGGAATCAATGGCGAACTTACACGCAATGGTAAATTGGAAGACGGCCCCACGCACATTCCATGGTAAGTTCTGTGTGTTAGGCGATGAGGTAGTGCTTCCATTTGGAATGAGGCCATTGTTACAAGAAAAAACGTGGGGGACTGGTCCATCATCGTCTATTGACACATTGGTAATACCGTTATCCGCTGCTATCGCAGAGGACGTGATGGCCTTGGCTGCTGAGGCGGCGCTTGGTAGAGATGACTGTAACACGAGCTCATAGAATGGTTCAAGCAGGAGAGCATCGATGGATGTACCGTCAAGAGTATCTCCAAAGTTGATATCAAACCCAAAGACCCAGAAATCAACATGTACTCTACCCGCTAGGGGTGGTCCTTGAAGGTAAAGGGTGGCACCAATTTCGACATTAATATGCAAAGTGCAGATCCAAAGATCGAGTGTGAACTAAACGCCAATGCTCAGCCCCCCTTGAGCAGCAAAATGGAAAGGCTTGTAGTTAATCAGAAAATCGGCATAAGCATCGAAAAAAGCGTATAAGGGACCTAACGACAAAGAGACGTCAAGCCGACCTCCACCCATGCACACTTTTGGGGTAATAGCAAAGTAAGCCTCTCCTTTAATGCTAATAGAGCTATCATACGCCCAGCTAATACCTAATCTAGGTGGATTGGGGTATTGATCTGGGCGATTGTAAGACTGGTGATAGCCACCAATGGTGAAAACCCAGTCTCCTTTGAGTGTCGGGTCATCGGAAGCAAACCAGCTGTACAGTGCAAACCCACCCGTGAGATGGCAGCTTGGATTGAGCACATATGATGCCGGAGTAAGTTGACCTTCAATCTTTAATATCCCCGCGTTGAAATCGACGGTTGCGACTATGCCAAGTTGTACATGTAGGAACTTCATTTTGTTCTCGACTCCGGCAGGCATGTCAGCTGTGGCTACTCCAAACAGGCCAAGGGTGATTTGCGGGTCCCATTGAATAACTATAACAGCCTTAACCTGTAACATCTCAAATGCTGTCACTGTGAGTCCTGCTGCCAGCCAAAAAGAGCCATCTCGTACAGAGAACCAGCCGGTACTCATAAGTGTGGACAAGGCACTGTTAGGGTTCGTATCGGTGGGAGAAGCGAGGAATGGAAAGTCTACAACATTTGCTGCGTTAGGATATTGCAGGTCTGTGTTGTATCCAAAGCCACCGGTAATACCGTCAATTTCAGCAAACTCGAATGTTATTAGTGGGCCGTTGAGTATGAAGTAGACGAATGTAGATATGAACGATGGCTTATTTTTAGGCGTTGTTTTCCCGTAATATCCGGCCGCCTGGAAGAGGTACGGGACAAATGTAAGAGCAATCGCCCCTTGGTACGCTTCCGTCTTTTGATCTAGGGTGTCGGTCTTGATGCGCTCAAACATGCCTGCGAGCAGGAGTGGAGGTCGATCAAAGGCAACCGCAATGCCATTGAGAGAGAATCCTGGCTCCGGAAGGGTATGAAGAGTTATCCCTTTTGGAAACGAAATGTCCAGACTAAATCCTATCAGGCCCAAACCAATGGGCCCTAGAACAATGGAAGCATCCATCAGGATCGAAAGTGTTTGAGGCGGTCCACTAGCATACTTTAGTCCCATGTTTCTGATGGTGATTGGTCCTATAGTTTTTTCGTAAGGTGTCTTTGCAGATCCTGGATTTCTAGAATCTGTAGAGCCTTTAGCCAAGATCAACGACATCTCACCTAATTCTATAGAAGATGGCGGATCTGGCTTGAAGAAGACGTAATCAAGCACCACAGTTGACTCGCCTTTGGAATTTTTTAGCACAAGGATGAAATGTGCGCCAGCAGAAAGAACAACATCAGAATCTGTGTATGACTTCTTGGTCACTCTATACGGAAGTTTCTTTCTGTTTTCTTCCGTTTGTTGCGAATTGATAGCATTTACATCGCCATACGTCAGACCAAGATTAGCACCATCACCTGTCTGCGGCTGGACATACAGAAACAACATCTCATCAAATGGTTGCGTGATATTTCCAATGAGATCGATATCAATTTCTGGTAGTCCGCCAATTGAGACGGCAAAAGCCCTTTGCACCAGTGGCCTGTTTATTTGTCCGATTGGGGTAGCAGGTTGATACTGGAATGCCTGGAATGATATACCATCGAAATCCAAATACGCTGTGAAGAACAAACTTTTGTTGGAACAATTAGGGACTGTTGCAGATTTAATGTCAACACCTACTGCATCTTTGACCTTGGGTGGCTTCACAGGAATATCGCTGACAAAGTCTGGTAATTCGGCCTCGCCAAAGATGTGCTGCACGATGGCGCCAACTGTCGTTTCCCCCGGGTCATCAGTGCCAATCAGTAGATAAGCATCGAAGGTCCATCCAGAGCTGTCGTAGTTAAAGTTCAGTGCCAGTTGTAGAGATCCGAGCATTAGGACTCCGTTTATGAGGAAGCTTGAAGCAGCTCCGCCAGGTGCGTAGCTGTACACAATACCAAGCGTTTGGATTTCAATGTTGTCCAGAATTGAAGCAACGGCACTTTGTGAGTCGTTGTCAAAGAACTGGTACAGCATAGAGCCATAAACCCCAGTCACCATCGCGAACACCTTCCAAGTCCCGTTGTCAAAAGAGATCTCGCCTTGGACTTGAGCTGGAGTCCCGTTGTTGGATCCTGGAGCTGGCATGATCACAGCTGTCATTCCTAAAGAGGCGTGAATTGGGCCTTGGTTCCAGACGTATGCGGCGTCGAGGTAAAGCTGTCCTAGATAAAGGCGAGGTACAACTCCTCCACCAGCAGCAGGATCACACACCATGGTACCACCAAATGCTATTCCAGTCTGGCTGATCGATAAAGTTGCTTGAGTAACTTCATTTGGAATCTCCTTGGGTATGTTCTCAAACCCTCCAATCTTGCTTAAATCAAGAAAAGCTGGCCAAGGATCCTTTGTGGTATCGATGGTGACTGGTTGCATATACGAGTATGCTTCATACTCCGGCAGCATTGATCTCTCCTCAATTGCAGCCGCGCTTCCAGGTGAACACCAAAGTTGAGCTAAGAGATTACTTCCTGTACCTTGAGCCCATTGGTAAGTAGCCAGGAAAAGTGCTACTTCTCCGGATGCAAACTTCACTCCGGTCTCCAAGTCGATTGTGACGCTAGAGACTCCTGGGATAGCATTGGCGGTGGGAGTGGCCGCAACTCCTTTTGAGATGGCATCATAGTTCAGCACAACAGTCATGCGTCGTAGCGCGGGAGATAAAAATGATGTATTTCCCGCTGGTTGCTTCATCCAGTCTGTAAAAGGAAACCTGTCGCCATCCAGATTCAAGATCGGCTTCAAGAAATCAAAGATCATCTGGAGGGCATCTTGACGGGTCTCCAGGATCAGTTCCAGCTTCACTTGATCCTGATAAAGCTCCAGGACAGTAGAAAACTGAATGTTGGAAATGCTACACATCATATAGAATGTCAAAGAACCATCATAATTTATCGTAGCACCTGGAGTACCATCGTCCATAACATTGGGTGCCCATTTCGAGCTCCTCCTAGCTATCATGCTGGCGCTCACAATAGATAGTCCCTTTAAAGCTCCCAAATAACTATTCAACTGTGTTCTAGCGCCGTCATCAAGATCGAATTGTAACCTGACTGTGATCTTGTAGCTATTCAGAGGCTCAAACCAGACAGAATTTCGACGACCTTTCGTTTGGTCCTTATGTATCGTGAGTTTGATATCTCTCAAGAACTGTATTACTTGAGAATCCATCAAATATTGAATGCGAGTGAAAGTCACTAGCTGAAGGAGTGTGATTGTACCAGACTCGGTCCATGGACTCGTATCCAATCCAAAGACTAGGATATTGCTCCTCGGTAGGAGACCACCAGGCAATGGACTTGTTGTAGCGAAAGCGTCTTGTACTGCGTTTGTACTAAAGTACAAAACCGTCGACGTTGGATCTGAAGTCGAAGGTAGATGCTGTCCAGTAGATGCCACTATGCTTGACTGGCTGCTTGTTAGAAGCATGGCGAGAGAAAATCCGCTGATTGAAGGCCCATCCCCAATCATAGCCGAGAACGAGCCCTGTGCATCTACAACCTGTTCAACATAATTTCCAAACTCGTCTGAGTCAAGAAGCTTCATAGTGTTATTGGCAACTGGTGCATTTGGTCCTGGAAGACAGATGTTTCCACAATGCAAAGCACCAATAAATGTATCCAGTGCCGTTCCCGAAGTTAGCCTACTATACGCGCTTATTTTGATGGAGACTGGATCGATTCTACTGGCATAAAAACAATATTCGTTGTTGTTGTCCAATAGAAGGAGCTTTCTTGCAGGGAGATTGCGGAGAAGGGTCAGGGGATCCCAAAATGCTGTGCTTCCGGCTACTGTTCGGTCAGAACCATCAATTTCATCCTCGTTTGGATCAGTTCCTTCAGTGTCATTGTACGTTCCGGTGATAACTGCAGCTCGTTGCATATATAGATACGTACCATCATCTCCTTCACTGGTGGCAATAATGGAGGCTGATGGCGGTTTTGATGCTGTGAACAAGTTTGTTGTGAAAAAGTTAAAGGGACCACCTGCACTGTTTGCATTCGTAGTAGTAACAGCGATGGGAACCACTGACATGTTTGTAAAGCGATTGTATTGTCTAGGCTCTGGCATGTTGTAAAATTTATGGGAAACAACACCGTCCGTGTCATCATTGTCTCGGCATTGAATGATAATGCAATCAATACTGTTATTCTGAGTCAAGTTTTGCATCCCCGGGTATACATAACTAGAACCAAAGGCAGGATGTGAAATGCGCCCTGGATGGCAGAGATCACCCCAAAGTTGAGAGAGTTGATCCGCTACCCATTGCTTCATCTCGTAGTCTGAACGAGTTCCGCCCTGGACCCAGTTGTACAGAGCCAGCTGGTTCTGAACAGGCTGATTGGGAGGTAAAATCTTCTGATTGAGTAAATCGTATAGCTTCGCCATATAATTCCAATACGGTGAGTAAGGACTCTGCTTACTTTCCTGGAAGGACTTGATACTAATTCTGTAAGCCTTCGTATACACAAATCCATTGGTGTTACGAGGGCTATGAGCTACGGCAAGAAAATGCGGATATTTAGTAGCGAGGACCCTGGGCTGAAAATTTTGGTAGAGCTTCCAGAGCCGGGTCCAGAGAAAGAGATATAACATAATCTCACATGCTGAAAATTAATCAGTCTCCTGAAGTGACACACAAGTGATTGGCGTGACAATGAATTTGCACCAAATGGAGATTGGAGTAACTCACAGGGATGGACATGACGAGAACTTGGATTAGAGATTACTATGTTGTATGGTTTCGCAAAGAAAACCATATTGAGAGGTGTGGACGAACGTGAACCATGGTGACTAAGTTTCATCGACCTGAATGCTGGTTTTCGATTATTTCCTTGGAGCCAGTTTAAGATCTTGTCTTCGGTGAGTTGATCTGCATCACCTGCAAGGTAATGAGATATTCGGTATGATTGAGGCCACAGAGTAATACATGCGATTGAAACTCGATTCGTTATCGTAGGGTCCTCGAGGATAACGCCAAGGTTGTTGGGGCCTAGTACTTGTTGCTGAACCGCTATACAGTACATTTGGGGAGGTAGGGGAACTGTTGTTGGCAGCCCATAGGGGTCCGGCGGGTTGTTCTTCACTAAATCATCTAGGCTTTGGACTGCTCCAATATTGTTGCATTTTCTGTGACCAAAAAATTCGACACCAAGAACGTTGCTTATATTTCCCTTACTGGGATCTGGATCGGCTGAAGAAACTAAACAGAAGTAAACCCAAGTGTAAGCTGTTGTGTATTTTGATCCTTTCCAGCTGGTGTTGATGCGGCCATATCCGTTTTTCACGTCTAAATAGCCAACAGGAGCTCCATTGAGTCGCGTTCCGGAGTTCCAGTTGGGACAGTACAGAAAGGTCGCTGGTACTGTGTTTCCTCCCATTTTATCGTAGAAGAGGTACGGGATTGCCATTCCATATTTGAGAGCATCTTCAGCTATGGTTCGAAAAACTCCGCCATAGTGATCCTCGTCCCAATGCGTGATGACTATGCTGTTGAACTTGCACGAGCCTTGGGGGCCCCAATCGTAACGTATATTCAGCCAATTAATCGTTTTACGAATCGGATTCACGTCCACGATCTTGGTGTTCGGATTGAGGCTGGTCATGGTGGATCCTCCATCTATGAGCACGCAGCGAATGCCGAATTTCTTCCCATTTTGGTCCGTCCAAACTAGCACATGAATGGAACAGTCACCATTACCAAAATTGATATGATGGGAGTCAATCCCCCAGTACGCCATGTTTCTACAGCAGTGTTAGTAGATGTGGTATACCGGGCGAGGCCCTTATTCGTTATTACATTTGTTTATCAAATAAAATACCTCACGGGGAGTTCAGTTCTGGTGATTGTATTGATGGAGAGATTTGAGAACAACCATCTAGTAAGTCAAAATTGTAAAATTCTTTTTGAATCTCGTCTTGCTCAAGGACATTCTCTTGAGAGAGTGAAGTGAACGGGGTTGAACAGTAAAGAATACGATATGGAGGGCAACCAAATTGATTACCTCGTCAATTCTGAAAGCCTGATGTTCCACAGTGACAAAACGGTTCAAAAAGCCACTGCATTCCCGATGCAAACCGATCCCATTACGGTGGTGGTGCTGCTGCTGAAAAGCAAGGCGTCGCAATTAAGGGCTTTGATAAAAACACCCTGGAATGTGGGAGAACAAGGGGACGGGTGCGACGGACCACAGAACATTGAACTTGCTATCGCGTGGTCCATTACAGGGCAAGAACTACCCCCACATTTCACATCTGGGTGGCGGTAAACCTGAGCGAATGCCGAAGTTTTACAAGATCCCGAGTAGCTAACCTTGATTCTCTTGTTAGCAAAGTATGAAGTCTTTCGAATTAAAATTACCACAATGACTAACTAAAATTTATTCTAATTTGGCGAATGGCCTTTAATCAGCAAGCCTGATGTAATTTCTTGATGGTCAATTCATCTCCTCATTTTAGACAAATTCATCGCTTAAATTACTTCTAGCTAATTTAAGCGAGACATCTGGGAGGGAACAACCCAACTAGCTAATGCATGTTGACAAGAAGGCCCCATCAAGCCACACAACAGTTGTTACCATTCTCCGAATTCACCAGGTAAGACAGAGTAGCATCATAGCCGAAGAGAGATAGCTACGCCCGTTGCAAGGGCTCAGTTGCAGGAGTGGATTCTTAGACGGAATGAAAATAAGGCGAATACGTTCAAGTCAACTGGCTGCTCTAAGAAGGCAGACTCAAATCCTAGATGAATGCATTCCACAAATTTGGGTCTCTTGATCTTCAACCTGCCTTGTCTTCGAGGTAGTAATGGAATGAGAGCGCTACCGCCGGAGATATCTCGTAGAGATACAGATGTAGGGCGGGATGAGGGGCTAGGAATGAGTCTGGACTTCCTCCAACTGCAAAATTTACACATCCTAGAATTATATTGTAAATCCCAACACGAGCTTCTTTTAATCAATAATTTTGCTTCTAAAGTAGAATAATAAAATTCCGACTCCATGACCTAACAAGTTACTGGTTATAGTGAGGATATTAAGCAGACTTATAATCAAAACTTCCAGCGCAGCTAAAAGAAAATTTGGTCTCCTCGATTGAAAGAATTCTAAAAGAAATCACGCTGGATCTGTCGTGGGAGAATCTGGTCGCACAATTGGTGCTTTTAGTTGCAAGTAACCCTCGATAGCTGTATACGGACCCTTCTCAAACTTTGGCCGATTGTCCACTTTTCCAAGTCCTAAAGCCATGTACTTTTGCTTGTCTCCATCTGTACTATCAACAAAGGGCTGAAGCCAAGCCCAATCTGCAATTGGCAAATTCGGAATACACACTGTACTGTCTTTGACTGTTTGATCCTCTGAAGGCGGGTCTAGTTTGTAGGCTTGCGTAAGCGTGTGCTTTGGGTCCCAATATTGTTGAACATCTGAAGTAACCATGACAGGGCCCATGTGGAAGACAGCTGTCATTTTCTTCATGGCATTCTCCCAAGTCCAAGAGGGAAGCTGCAGATTCTGGATAGGCAAGATACTACTGTACGTTGTTATAGGCACGAAAGGATCAATGATGGTCCCGAAGACAGTGAGGTTCTCGTTCCAGGTTTTGGTGAACGCCTTTGCATTTATCAAAGAGTCGGTAGATTTCTCGTAGTTGGCTGGGTTGAGCCAAGTACATTTGAACTTCGGGTAGTTGCCTGTGCTAATTGGCTGCATTGGCCCGGTAGCAGGGTCAGTGGCAAAATAGGTATATAACTTGTCAAGATCAAGCTCGTTTCCAGGCACGAGTGGTTGGTTTTGGTAAGTATTAAAGTATCCAAGGAGCCCATCTGAAGCTCGGTTTTGATCACCAAGCTTGACGAAGAATTCGTAGACTGGATCATCAAGTAAATTCAGTGGGACCTGAGCCCCTAAATTACTCGCTGGCTGCTGTGTATCAACATTCTTGGTTGTAGCTTCACTTACGGCTGCGGTTTGATTGCGACCATCAAGTGTGGATTGATTTCTTTTGGGTACGGATGACAATTCAAGTGAATATCCGGCATTAACAAGTGCCAAAGGTCTACCGACAAGAGAGTTGAGAAAGCTGGCGTAGGCACTTGGTACGGATGAAGAAAATTGAAGTGAATTGTTGACCATCTTTAGGAACGCAAGTAAGTAGGTCTGGTCACTGTTTGCAAGCTTTTCTAGCAATTTATCCAACTGCCCAGTGTTGGGAGGATCAGCAGGAGGATCAAATGGCAGCCATTTTGCACTTGTCGAAACGACCTTTGGAGCCGTAGGAGACGCAATTCGCACCTCACGGTAAAAGGTGCCATCTGGTAGGAAGACTTGCAATCCGTAGTCCACATAATTCAACACGAGCCAACCCCAAATTGGGTTTTCCCATTCCGTCACTGGTCGCCAGTAAGAGTATTCAGAGCCGGTGGTCGGTTTGTCAAACCGGGTATCGTGGATAACAAAAGCCGAGTTTAGACGTGCTGGTTGATTGATTTGAGGAGGGATCTGGACAAATTCACAATAGCCTGGCTTGGCTGCTGCTCGGACAAGATTTGGCTGTTTATTGTAAAGCTGAGGCGCATAATAATCGCTGATACACGGGTAAACCGGATGATCACTCTCGTGTCCATATCGAGGATCAATTGCATGGATTGCTTGACCAAATTTATCGATAACATTCAATTTGGTGAAGCTAAATTGTCCATGGGTGACCGGTTTGAAAGGACTGTAAGTGTCTTGAGAATTGTTTCCCGCTGTCGGGTCAATAAAGCGAACAAGTGAGCCGTAAGGCGTTACGTCTGAGTTCTTGCCAATAAGACTTAGATTTTCTAGCGTAAAAGGTCCAATAACAGCGTCCGGAAGTGGCTGAATTCCATGCAACGGATACTTTCCATCGGCTGGATATCTAGTATTTGGTTTGATATGTGTTCCCTGAACGAGAGTAAGGAGATGATCACGAAAACCGTCCAAAGGAGCTGACAAGAAAGGCAACTGATAGGTATCATTCAAAATCTTCTCTCTCTGAGCTGGGTCTGGTAGGATTGCATGTAAAGCATCTTGGTTGACTTTGTTGAATAGCTGTTGGATTTGTGCTTGTAGCGAGAAGTTGGGTTGTGGGAGAAGCATGATTCTTCCAGACACAGTACGAGTATCGTTGATCAAGGGATCAAGGAGATTGATACCACTGTTGATGCCTAGTCTCCAACGAGAGTCTGAGATGTCGGTACGCTTTCCATTTAGTGCCCAGTCTGCATAAGGTATATGGAAATACTCTGCTTCCCATTCTACAAACAGAGGAAACCAAGCCTGTGTATTTCCCCACTGATCGCGTAAAGGATCACTATCGGCTCCATGTAGGCCATGATCATGATAAAGTGGAAAATAGGGTCCCGGAGGAGGTACAGGCCCACTGCCAGGTCCCGCAAGTGTTAGGAACTCTTGTGCTAGAGCCAGAGCAGTACCCTGAAGATCCAAGGGTAGCTTGTCGGTATGGAATAGTGACATGTCCGTGTTTATCAAAGAGGTGAGTGGAATCAATTGTGTATCTAGACGAACTTTCAAGCTGTTGAGGTAATCATCGGGCCATCCGGCTTCAATACCTCCTATTAATAGCGTAGGATCCCGGGGTTCCCAATATTCTGGGAGCACACCGGCCTTAGGAAGCTGAGTGAACATAGAACTGTTTGTCGAATAATAGTTGACGGTTTCTTGCTGAGCTGTAGCAAGTGCTTGAAGGTCAGTTATTTGCTTGCTCAAGTCATCAAGGGGTGGTTTGCCCTTGGTGATTGAGCTCGCATACTGCCACCAGTAGGAGAACATATTCCACTGTAGCTGAAGAGTGACACGAAGAGTACTATCGAGCATCCTTTGCGCTTGGTTAAGAATCTCTAGATTATCAGCCTGAGACTTATCGGGATCAACAGCTGGTTTGCCGGCTTCACTTTGAAAATACCAATGCTGTCCTCCTGAACTTCGTGCAAAATTCCAGTTTTGGACCTCGTCATTGGCCGCCCTCTGAGCTTCTACACCATCATCTTGTGCTCTCAGTAAAGGTCCAAGAAGCTTGAGATCCTTTTCCAGATCTGTCAGCTGATGGGCATCAATGAACGTGAGAAGAGAATCGATGGGAGTAGTGCCAATTGCAATCTGCATATCCTCATTCAACACCTTTGACTTATCATTCGCCGGGACGTTCAATGGAAGCTTCTCACTATTCCAAGATACTTGGTACATGGCTCCATGACACAAGACATTCGCAGTCTTATCAGATTTTAACCACGTCACGATGTCATCAGGCTGTGGCATGGTCCCATTCAGAATCATGTTCAGGCTTTTCATGCGGGCATCTCTTGTCCCTGAAGTCATGTTACCGAATGGACCGTCGTTTTCAGCTGAATGCCAGCCAATAACATAGTAACTCGCATCAGCAGCTGTTAAGGTCCCGGGCTCACCATTGATGGTGCAATCGAAGGTATCGAGCATTGAAAAGACATTACTACAGTGTGGCTGATAGTCAGGGAATAGGTGATTAGAGCTACTCAGGACGGTAAGATCAACGCACTCTTGTGTAGGATCCTCTGACCAATTTTGCGCTAGCTGTCGGTAGCCAATAAATATCTCAGCCTGGTCAGCAATGCTGATATTTCCCGGGTCTCCCGTCTTGCTCTGGGACGTGATATATGGAGAAACATCGACTTGGAGATCGGCGTTATCTAATGAAACATCGTCGATCTTGCGCATCCTGTCACTCTCAATGACCCATGCTTCAACAGAGTTGATCTGGACACCATCAGATGCGTTTGGAACAGTAGTTGCTGCATTTGGGTCCAAAGTGCGGATGATCAACCATCGATTTGGGAGAGGGCGAAAGCTAGGTGCACTATAATCTCCCGCTGGAAGATCACCGGCAGCTCCAAAGCCTTTTGCTTGTCGCTGCGAATCGTGGTCCTTTACTGAGGGTGTTGCTGCCACACCACTTCTATAAAATCTTGGAAGGGTCCAATGTACATATACTCCGATTCTGTTTGTTCGAGTCTTTCCATCTGGTTGCTGGCCCAAATCCGTGATCCGTGAGTTAAATTTATGACAGCTGGAATTATGAAGATCTGCGTGGTCCAAAATGTCATTTTGAATTAAGCTGTCATCGAGTTGGAGAAAGGTGTAGTTTGGCTGAGTGATAGGGGCAATCTTTGCATCCGTCGGCCCTCCATCACAAACTGGCGTGTTGAACACAAATGCATCCAACTTCATGGGTATAACGAGATTTTTCGGTTGTGCCATTTTGAGATGGCAATAAGTTGAACGGCGTCCAGCGAAGGCAACCTGGTAAAATGCTGCTGGTAAACTGGCGGCTTCGATGCTGGTGAAGAAGCCCCCTCTACCTACAATCTTTGAAATGGGATGATGAATGGAACTGAACTTGAAGGTGGGGTAAGATACTCAAAGGAGGCAAGGGGAGGTAGAAAATAGAATGCCCCTTCGGTTGATCGCTTATTGTCTCAAACTATGGAATCCAAGACACACGAGGCTTTCACAACTTCCGGGATCTGTGGATCTGCTATTATGTGAAACATAGACAGCTGTATCTTTTCAAGGAATGAAGCCAGAGGAACGGACCGCAACTTAGAACACGTATGCGGGGCTTAATAAAAACCACCAAAAATGTTTCAAGATATTTATCCTCGGAACGTAGGTAGCCTTGATAAAATATGTTTTGATATATTAGGCTGAACTGGGCGGAAGTGCCAAGCTTGATGCTGATTACCTCTAATCACTGAAAAACAATCCTTGCGTTTAAGGATATTCCCCTGCATCACCAAACTGAATTTCTTAATTGTGATGTACTTGGTGAAAGCCATTCTGCACAGAACTAGCTCTCACCCCTTCTTGCAGTGCTATCGGCTTCTATATTCCCTGAGGCCTACAAGACTCTTTGGAGAAGAGGGTTCTTCATGCCAATCAAACATAGATTCATCAAACACCTGTTTTTAAGAACACTCTAAATAAAAGACGTCTTTTTCTATCCATTAACGACTACCTATACTGGCAAGGAGTTGTTCCAACTTCTCGCACATTAACACAAAAGCGAAAGAGATTGTAGTTCCTGGCCCAAGAATCAACCCGAAACATTTGCTCATCTACTCCACAATCAAATCTCTCAATGGCCGTTTGACTCGTTTGACTTGAGCTTAGTGGTCTTTAAACATCTCATTGTTAATGGGATCGATGTATGGGGTGAACTTAGAGGCGCCGTCAGCAATATAATAGACAAAGTTCGAGTTGCCATTAGATATGGCGGTCATCAATGTCGTGTTCTTCAAAGCAGGGGCACCAGTGACTGTCTGTGGAGCAAACCATTGAATTGTGCTGCCGGATGCAATACCCACAACTCTGTTCAATGCTTGGTTTACGTCCATGTAGTACAAGAAGATCGTAAGGTTTGGTCCAGTAGGAGACTTTGCAGGGACTGAGCAAACGGCGAGGGGGCTGGAGCTGACAACTCCTGCGGTTCCTGGAATAGGGCTCTCTATGCCGTAATTAATAACTGTAAAGAGGCTTTCAGGTCAGTGAATTGACTTACGAGCCTGAGTTTGCGAGCCGACCCAGTAGATCTGACGCTTCTTATCAGTGTTCGAAAAGAAGATGAACCGCTCTTGAGTCGCAGGGAAGAAGACGGATGCAAGGTTTGTGTTTTTGCTAGGAGTGGCACCAGGCCAAACTGAAACCGTAGCTCCGGAATTGCCAACAACAATTGCCTCGGCAAGCTGGTAGCTACTTCCGCCACTGGAAAGCAACATCAGTATCTAGTAATCAAATCACTTTCAATGTTGCTTACCTGGGCAATTGCAAGTAGTAAACGTAGTCAGTTCCGGTTTCGTTGGAGCATGCTGCAAGTCCTGGTTGTGTTGTGACACTGGTCGAATCCTTGGTAAGAGGATTGAAAATTGGGCTCACTTGGGAGACATATTGGTTCATGTCCCCGTTGAGCTTGGGCTGTGTGATACCATATACAGTGAGCTTTATCACAGGTTGTCAGTTAATGAACGAATTGATTGAATAGCAATTACATACCAAGCCTGCATGGAGGACAACTCCAAGGGAGGCAGGGTTCACAATGACGCCTGTAGAAACCCCATAATTGATGTATTCATCCCAGCTGGTAGGTTTCACTTCGGAGCGATGCTCGAGAGCAAGTTGCTGTTGGCCATTCAACCAGAATAGACAATGATCGCCCGCCTCATTTGGGTTGACGATCACAGCGACTGGAGAAGCCATAATCGTATAGAAGTCAGATGATGATTTTTGTACGGGTATAATCTTAGATTTTGAACATGTATGAGTTAGTGTACCTGTGTCAAAACCAAAATCATTCGATTAATTTATACTGTACAGGATACAAATATGTTTACTTCTTATTTTCAACCACAGCAACAGCGTACCTCGTTGAAATGCGTAGCTAGGTCAACGCTTGAGAGGAGACTAACATTCCAATTTCTGTGTCTCTATTTCTGCCTTGCCCCAAGGGTTGAAAAGGGGGAAAAGAATGAGGTGCGGTGCGAATGATACTCCTTGCTCAAGCCACATAGCGAAGATGCACCAACTTCGTAAGGATTTCTCGGCTAATGATGTCTTCGTTTACGTGAATTGTTAATAACCTACGCTGATGAGGGTGCCTCGATTGAACATCCTCAAGATATGCAATCATCCGTAGAAAATCGTCGCTAGTGGTAAGTTGATTCAGGTGAGTCTCAGTTTTCGATCTCATGACCGTGGCTAAGGGGTCAGCTTTAGGAAGCCTGTCGCCCCTTTTCGCTGCGGAAATATTTTCCCTTGGAAAGTAAAAGAACTGCTACGCTGTCAACTGAAGATCACTTCTCCTGTTCAATTTCAACTATTAGAGCGTTGTTTCTCCAATATTAGCATATCCTATTGAATTTAATATTGTTAGAGGTCTCGCGAGAAAGAACATTCCCTGCCCATTACAGCTTGTATGAGAATCAGCCTATGTCAAGATCCTCAGTCATGAACCTCCGACGCTCTCGAACGAAACATCTCCCATCTCCTAGACGCCTTGCACTCCGTCACGGTCAGAGAATCCTCGCGCGTCTACAGGCAGCCAACAAAGACAACGATGCTCTCGCCCCCGGTCAAGAAAGACTTTACTCCATCTATATTCCTGGTCTCGAGGCAGGATTACATCAAATTCATGTTGAGCAGGATATCATTGTTGACCCTCAAATAACACCAGTTCCTTCCGAAAAGAAAAAGAAAGTTGAAAGCTCCTTGCAATTCAATGTAATTGCACCTCGATTCTCATTGCCCGACAATGCTATCAACTCAGTATACCCGCCAGAGAGCCATGAAGACCGAGCCGAAGTCCTCCCACATGTTGTATTCAATGACCCTACTTTACCATGGGAGAGAATTGCTAGTTGGAAATCGGAACAAAACCACCCAGACGACTACAACAACAACCGCGTCCCATGGCTTGCCGTTCTACTATTCACGCAAGATGAACTTCGGCTTGACGACTCGACCCTTTCAACCATTTTTACAAATACAAGTCTTACAGGAACACCCACTCAAAGCACAACTTTTACAATCACGTTGCCAGTCGCAGATGTTTTTAAAACAAAGCAGACAGCTACTTCTATGGTGTACGATGCTACAACCGACGGCGCCGATGTAACAACGGATGCGATCTTCTTGAAGGCAAACCTGTTCAACAGTATTTTCACTAAATACGACAAAAATGGAGTTCCAGACCGGACACAAACTACTGGGCAAGTTTATCAGCATCGCTTTTTGTCACATCTCCGACATATTCACATGGGAGATATTACTGCATCAACAGTGACCGCTGGAGAAGACGACGTCTTCTCTGTTGTCATCTCCAATCGCGTGGGACCTCTTACAATCACTCAGCCAACGACAGTTATTGCCCACTTGGTGAACATCGAGGGCGTTGAAGCCATGCCATTTCCCGTCACTCAAGACTTTGTAGCAATGTCCTCACTTTATTCTTGGCAATATACATGCCTGCCACCAAAATCTCTGAACGTGGCTGACGTATTTTCTAACTTGGGCGAGTCTCAGGATATGCTGCGACCACAAGTTGATGACGCAGATACAAATCTTCTCAATGGAGCAGGTGAAATTGGATCACGTATATCTAGGCGTCTCAAAGATGGTTACTCTTTGGTAAGATATCGAGTACAGACCGGTGAAGTAACCGCAGCCTTCACTAGGAGCCCTTTCGCCCCATCAACAGTCACATTTCCAACCAATATTCCATGGCCAAAGTCTTCTACAACCGGAACTAAGCTTCAAATCTTAGACCAAGAATTTAACATCATGGATATTACCTATTCAGCTGCTTGGAGCATTGGGAAAACACTAGGACTTGCTGATCAGACATTTGCTACAGCACTCTCTCGTGTACGAAAGCAGATCTTTGACATTGCTATGAACAAAGCCCAGATTGATGCTATTAAGAAGCGATCTGCAGATCTTAACAAGCCAAGCGCGTATAAATCGAAGCTCGAGGTCTTGGAGTCTATTGCTCATACCGTCAAGAAAGTTGGTCTCTTACCATCGCAGAATGGTCTGAGGAACAATCCTCAAGGCATGGTCAATCGCTGGTATCGGGAAGAACCTCCCCACCTCGATCTCACATACCAGGGTGATGAAATTGATCCCATTATTGATAAGTATCTCCCAGATGCAGCCAAGAGGGTGGCAAGTACATCTGATGTAGACTCGGGAGGAGATCCCACCATGTTACAACCATACAACGAGTACAACACCCCATATTCAACCGACTGGATGATTGTACTTCAGTGGGTGCTGAATAGATATTACCTGGTTGATGTGCCACCTCACTACCTCATCACGGATCCCAGTCACGTCCCATTGGAGAGTTTGAGATATTTCTTAATCGATCCAAACTGGATCAACGCAATGATCGATGGAGGTCTAAGCCTCGCAAATCACCTCGACCAAGAGGACGATCGTTTGAGAGATGCAATCAAAGCTGCGATAAATTGGTACCTTACCACAACCATACCAAGTCTCAATTATCTTCCGCCGGTTCCAAGATATGGCTTTTTCCTGCGATCTGCTCTAGTCACCAAGTTTCCGGACCTTATCGTAGATATGAAGCCGGCCCCAAGTCCTACAGCTGCACCGGTCATTCTCCGCCATGAAGTTGTTGATCAAGGGACCATGCTCTGCATGTTGCGAGAAGCACCTGTTGCTCCAGAATTCACTTCCTTACTTCTACGAGAGCCTCCACATCAGCAATTCTTCACAGCAGCAACCACAATCACCACTCAGCATATTGAGATGGACTATAAACGAGTCTACACAAATTCTAATGCACAAGATCCGCTAAGCCAGAATCCAATTGCATTTACTTATAATAATGGGTCGCTTGGTCCACACGGATCTCTTTTCATCTGGGGAAGCTCTACAACTACTTTTGATGTACGGATGTTGAATGTAGAGCAATTCGCCTCTGATTTGTATCATACTATTGTTGATACATTCAATCAAGAAGGTCATTCAGATTGGTATACAGAGCCATGTCCCACATCCGGATTAACTGGTATCCAACTTAACGAGAAGAACTGGCAGCTGGAAATTGCTCTCCCGAACCAGGCCGTTACGTCTGAAAGGAATTTTGATAACAACATACCAAGAACATTGCCTCTAGGATCCAGGCCTGCCAAAGCACGGCCAGTCCTCAATTTCAAGTCCTTTCAGCTCGAATGTGCACCCCATCCCTCTTTCGAAGAACGCAAACGCTTGATGCCAGTCAAATTGACTCATCCACCACCACACTATCGCATCCCACGCTTTAACCCTTCAATCACCAAACCCAACATAACAGATGATCCACCAGCAGACGCACCCGTTTTCAGCTATCACATATTTCCAATTGGTTTCCCAACAAATCCCATATCCATGCTTCAAGGAAAACAAGATCTCATCTTCTCAATCATATACCAAAGCGGAGCACAAAACTTCAACATGGTGAATACACAAATTCATATCCCCTTAGCACTTCCAGCACCATTAATAGATATTAACAATAATATTGGACCTCGTGCAACCATCCTGTCCAACCTTCGCTTCAACGTCATTGCCCAATTAACGACTGATGAATTGGTTCTCACTTTGAAGCCGAGGAGTAGTACGAAGAAGAGTGTGCCTGTTTCTCGAATACCGGAGATGAGTTTTATGTTGAGTGGTGTTGTTGTTCATCGGTTTAAGGATCCTACGTCTATTAATGTTACTGCTTATGAGGCTTATGATAGTCGGAATCCTTGGTCGAGGACTTTTGCGGTATTGCTTACACCACCTACGTAGTTATAGTAAAGAATGTAATTTTAATTAGCTCTCTATTGGCTGAGCTAAAAGTAACTTTTGTAACGTATGAATTGAATGTATAAGGTATTAGATGTGCTGTATCTACCTCATTGTTTAACTGCTCGCTTACAAGCGACAAGAAAACCCACCTCAACTTTAAACACCAAAAAATACTTAATTTGCATCCACCCCCGTAACTCACATCTTAAACCAATCATGCTCAAGAGCCTCCTTAGCACTCAACCTCTCACCCGGTGTATAAGCAAAAAGCTTTCGAAGTAAATCGCCACATAACTTCTGCTCCTCCGCATCTATAGCCAAAACCTTCTTAGCCCGATCACTTCCAACCTCAATCTCCAATTTTCCATTCGAGAATGTCTCCAATGTATAAATCTCAGGATCCATTCCTCCAACACCAAGTCTCTCCCCATCCTCATCAAAGAACTCCCCCCTCGCTCCCCACATCCCCCACCATTCCTCGGGAAACTTCCCAACAAGTTGTACCATTTCAGCAAGTAATTCATCCGTCGAGTTAATCATATAAAATAAAGGCATCTGCCGTCTAATCTCAAAAAGTGTACAACCTAGAGCCCATAGATCACATGCTGGGCCGATGGATAGTCTCCCGTCTTCTAGAATCACTTCGGGTGCTAGATAGTTTTCTGGGATTCCGAGAGAGGTAGGTGGTGAGGATATTTGGTAGGATTCACCGAAATCTATGATGCTGATTTCGTATGTTATATATGAGGTATCTAGACTTGAGAGGTCGGTGCATGCTACGAGGTATTTTGGTGTAGATGGTGGGGGATCTTCTCCTGATTCGGTTAGAACTATGGACTTTTCGGGCTCTCCAAGTAGAGAAATTATTTGCTCCTCGTTGAGATGGTCGAGATTTGTGAGTTTTAGGAGGATGTTTGCTGGGCGGAAGTCTGATAGTTGTGTATGTTAGTAAGTAGGGAATTTTAAAGTAGATGTATATAGGGACAGAAACCTCCATGGCATATGCCGTTCTGATGCAAGAACTTCAAGGCTTGAACAGTCTGGCGACACATGTTTCTCAAAACCGGGCCGGGATTGTCCATCTTGAACCATATACTGGGAGAAACAGGGGGGCCAAGAAGTGCGAACACAAGACATTGATGTGTCCCGTTTGGGCCCTCAAGTGCGAAATTTTTCTTAGGGATGTTGATATATTCTGCTCCAGGAGTGGACTTATCTAAGTTCACTAGACGAAGATCCAGTATGTCTTCCGTGGTGACGTCTGCTGTGTGGACTTTGACGGCTACATACTTTCCTTCCTTGGTATCGCGACAGAGCCATACTGTGCTGAAACCGCCGTAGCCTAGCTTGTGAAGAACGTGATATCGAGATATATCCTCTAGACTTCCTAGGCGATCGCCTAGATGAATCGGATGGTATCCACCAGGCTGGTAATTCTCGAGATCTTCAACACCGTCTTGGACGCCTCCGAGATAGGTACCGTGAGAATTGGCGGGAGCATGATCGAGGGTTCCGATTGATATACCATCTAGGTACTCGTTATCATGCATAAATTCATCGTCACCGGAAGCTCCACTCGCAGCTGAGTGGGATTGAGGCTCTCCGTTCTCTAACATGTTTAATACTGGTTATCTTCTTTGCTTGGATAAGAAGGCTGTACCACTTGTCGGGCAAATGAACCGAGCTAAAGGACAAACTCTCCAGTCCGTGTTGTGGCTCCGACAACAAAATACATTACAACTATCTACATTTATGGCGCTAATAATTCTGAAATAGTATATCGAAGGGCCACTAGATGTTTATCCTTAACTTTGTAGTCCGTTAATCATCTGATGCTAATATTTTGGCATGTTGTCCTTTAGGCTTCAAAAAGAAACATTCAACGGCAAGGTATGTGAGCTATTCCCCATTTGGTAACGCCAAGCGTTACGTAATAAAAGAACCTTCATGACCAATCACATATTATTTCTCTTCACACAAATAGCAAGAACAGAAAGAATAAAAAAGTTGGGACCAGCACTTTTGTATGGATTTGGAGGTATTACTTTATTCTCTTCAGCGCGCATTAGCATATATAATGCACGCGCTTTTTGTTTCTTTCTTGGGTATCCAGGGCGACTTGATTAGGTACAGCCAACTCATTACAATAGAATCATTAGACGGATCAACCATCCCGTTTCCTCTCCTCCTCACTTCCCCTTTACATATGTATCTACAAGAACAGTGCAATCAAACCCAATAAACCAGCTCCCGACACACCTACTGACAAATGAGAGGCAGCTCCAGTAAACTGTGCCGCAGCGGTTGCAGTGGCAGTTCCATTGGACTTAACCAGCGAAGTGGTGGAGTTGGTCTTGACAGTGCTGAATGATGGCGCAGCAAAGGTTGTGACTGCAGCAGCACCAGCTTGAGTTGTGGTGGTGAGGGCGGTCTTGGTGCTGGTCTTCTCTGCAGCTGTTGCACTGGCTGTCTCGTGTGAGATAATGATTGTAGTGGTCTCTGCGCTTGATTGAACTGAAGTAGTCTTAGAAAATAGTTAGCTACATGTTATTTATTCTGGAAGGATGGAGCTTACAGTCAAGGCATGTGTCTTGGTTGTAGTTTCGGTCTTGGTCGAGTTCTTCTCTGACTTGGCAGTGGTAGTCTCCTTAGCGGTAGTAGTCTCCTTGGCTGTATATGTCTCCTTGGCCGTAGTAGTCTCCTTGGCTGTATATGTCTCCTTAGCGGTAGTAGTCTCCTTGGCCGTATATGTCTCTTTAGCAGTAGTAGTCTCCTTGCTAGCACTCTGCTGGGTCAATGTCGTAGTTCCCATCTCCTTGGCGGTAGTGGTGTGCGACGACTTTGTTGTCGTTGTCTCAGTGGAGTTCTTCTTGGAGCTCCCGCTGTTGCTGCAATCACTGCCTTTGCTCCAGGATGAAGATGATCCAGAGCAATCAGATGATGAGCCTTTGGAAGATGAAGAATCACAGCCGGAGTCGGAATTGCAGGACGACGATTCTGAAGAGCCCGAGTAACCTGAGGAGTCTTTGGAGCCTTTGGAGGATGAAGAATCACAGCCAGAGCTGGAGCTGCAGGACGACGATTCGGAAGAGCCCGAGGAACCTGAGCCTGAGCCGGATGACCAACTGGAAGAACCTTTGGACGAGGAATCATATGATGACGACGATGATGAGTCGGAAGACGAGGATCCCCATTGGGAGGCTGAATTGCCTCCAGAGTATGATGAGTCTTGTGTGGCTAGGCCGGTAGTGGCGAGTGCAGCCAAGGTAAGGAGAATTGTGTAACGCATGTTGATGGCTGATAAGTTTTGTTGATATCTGAAGTTATGGGTAGAAGATAAGTGTGCTTAATGACTGTGTTGGCGGAGTTCTGGTCGTTGGTATAAAAGTAGTGCAAATTGGATAAGGTTAATAACAAGTACTTCAGAAAAGAATGAATAGATTGACCAGCAGTAAAGAATGGATACCAGACAACGACAGTGTAACGATGGAAAGCCCTTGAGAGATGCTATGAGGGTAGGAAAGATGACAAAAAAGCAGACATTAAAGTAAATATATCGTCTACTGCTCGCCGTGGGTTTGTTCTTTCGGATAACTTCAAACCCGTCCTGCCTCGAATGGAGATCCAATCTCCGGATTAACGCCAGTGATCCTCAAAAGGATCTTGGGTCAGACGAACCAGTGACGAGAGACCAGGTGCGGCTGTGAGCTGGCTGTGCCCAAAAAAGGGCCATTGAGCTTCCATTAAGCTTGCTGTGAAGCAAAGGGTGTTTTGGGAGACCAAGAACTCATGGTATCTCGAGTCGATGGGCCGAATCATGGCCCTGGAGAGCCCTTTGTTGGCCATGGCTGTGTTGAGCCCCCTTCGCTTCTGTGAGGCTCGTGCCATTAAGCATAACAGAAAGGTTAAGGTGTTGATGGCTCGTGCACTCTTGGTAGATATCAGATGGTTTCTATGAGATGGGTGCTAGCCAATCAGAGACGAGAATTGGTATTGTGAGCTGCATTATCTTCTCGAAGGGGGAATGAGTTTTGCATGATGACCGAGGTTATCAAACGTTGGAAGCCTCAGACGGCAATTCGAAACAATGCGGTGAAAAAATAGGCGAGAAGCTGAAGAAATTAAGGAGAGTCGAGCCGTGCAGCAGCAACCACAGCCACTGTGGCAGTGACAATCATCATAATTGATATCATTGAGGCCGTGGGGATGCTTCTTCTTAAGCTGGACGACGAGGACACTTGCGAGTGCTGGTACTGTGTAGCTGCCGATGAAATACAAATAGTGAAAGCGACCCAGAAATGATGCACTGTACTGCCTGCCTACGGTCACCTACGGTGCAAACTTGCTTCGCAGTGGTATGATAATTGAAGGATGTTGTACATCATAAGTATGATCTCCATTATTGACGGGGCGCAGGTGTTTGATGTTTCTCGTGGGCAGTTGTTTTGACGGCAGCGAGGTCAAAGCCAAGGCATGTTCCGCCGGACTCTACGAAGTACGGAGGTACATGGGTTAAGTATTGTACCTTGCAACGTCTGTGAAGAACCGTTTGGAGCATAAATGACTAACAATGGCCAATAACAGTCTGTATTTCTAGGATAAATGGCGCGCATAAATCTTGTACTGACTTGGTAGGGAACAATACTTAACCCATGTACCTTAGGTTCGCACTCTAGATGGGTCATGTGATGAGTCATGTGATGGATCACGTGACTAACTCCACAAGGCCTGGGCGTACACGCTAGATGGCTGACTAAGTTCACCTGACCCAAGTTCCTCTTTTGACGCACATCGTCAATCGCCTTGTCGCCCTGCTTCGCGGCGCCGCCCTTTTCATCGAAGCAGAGACGGCAGAGATCGGTGATCTAGATGAGTGAGATTTGCTGTCGTCTCTCACTTTGGGTCCCTCACAAGAACACAGATTGCCAATACCAAACTCATCGGCGTTGAACTCCTTGTGGGGAAAAAAAACCAAACCTTAGACGACAGCGACTAAGCATCTTCCTTCTTCCATACAGTCAGTCCCATCATAACATTTGAAGATATAATAATTCAATTCAATCAAATGCTCGGCTTTTCCGCTTCAGCTTCTTATCAGCTGCAACCTTGCCGTCGGCCAACTGGTCCTGCCCTTCGCACTCCGCTCCACGACATCCGCACATCAGCACATCAGCTACAACAAAATCCACTCGAATGACAATCCCTTCTTTGTCAAGCTCTTCTTCTATCTTCCTGGTATCAATTAGGGCTCTAGTGTAGTGACACACCTGCCTGATCCAGCAATACACCACAGAACTCTTTGACACATCGTTTTCGCTCCGTCTCTCCTTTCCTTGCATTTCCTCCCCCGCAGGTCGATAGGGTAATGCATAGCACGAAACACTGCTGGGAAGTAGCATGCAACCTCAGCATCGCAGATATGCAACAAAACCTTCCATTGGTGTAGCGAGAACCCTGGGTGCGCCTATCTGTGCTATCTACTGTCAATGAATTGACCATTCGATCGATGTCCCAGCGTAATGATACGAACCTGGGAGCTTCCCGACGTCATACCGACCCCGCGACCGTTGGACAGTACATAACGGCATCATTTCTGAACGCCGCACCCGTGAAATAAGAAGTTTAAGTAGATCTCTTATCTGCCTGCATGCTGTTTTGGTTCTCTTGGTTCTCTTGTCTTGCTTGTTTTCAATTGGCAACCTTGGCCTTTCTTGGGATATTTAGTGATATTCCAGGGCTATCAGTTGCACGGAGAATTGCCCTCGCAGATCCAACACAATGGCAGACATCGAAAAGTCAACGGAGGTGACGCCTGCGGATATGGAGAAGAACCCAGACGCACTTGAATATGTGAAATCCAACGTCCCCGGGGCAAAGGTGGCGGAGAACGGTTCCATTGATATCATGTTCAAACATGCCGACAAAAACGATGCCGATGAGGCTATGAAGGCCTTCTTGGGTCATGAGGGAGAGGTGATGGAGATCACGCCAGAAATGGAGCGAAATCTGTTGCGAAAGATTGATATGAATCTCATGCCTGTACGCCTAGAACCATTGATTGTTTAAGTAATTCAAGGCTAACCACTCATCAGATGTTGTGCGTCGTTTACGGTCTGAATTACCTTGACAAGACTACACTTTCATATGCCAGTATCATGGGCATCAAAACTGCAATCCACCTCACAGGCGACAACTACCAATGGCTGAGCAGCATGTTTTATATTGGTTACCTGTTTTGGGAATACCCCACGAACCGACTGCTACAACGTTTGCCCCTCGCGAAATATTCTTCCATCTGTATTATAATGTGGGGTCTGACACTGTGCTGTATGGCAGCAACCAAGAATTTCGCTAGTGCAGTGGCCGTTCGTTTCCTTCTCGGTGTCTTTGAAGCGGCAGTCAGCCCCGGATTCGCCCTCTTCACCTCGCAATGGTACACACGGAAGGAACAGGGTTTGCGCATAGGAATATGGTTCTCTTTCAACGGATTTGCACAAATCCTTGGAGGCCTTGTTGCATACGGAATCTCTGTTGGAGTTAAAAGGCACGGCGCGGCAATCGCATCCTGGAAAATCGTATTTTTGGCTATTGGACTCATCACGGCTGCTGTGGGATGCATTTTCCTTTACTTCATGCCTGATAACCAGTTGAACGCGAGGTTCTTGAGTCCACTTGAGAGATTGATGGCTGTTGAGCGAATCAGAAAGAATCAACAAGGTGTTGGCAACAAGCACTTCAAGTGGTATCAACTCAAGGAAGCTTTACTTGATCCCATGACCTGGGCTATCTTCTTCTATGCTCTCGTAGCAGACATTCCCAATGGTAAGCAACCACCACTTACTCTACTTTCTTTCAGCCCAAGTCTCACATGAAACAGGTGGCATCTCCAACTTCTTTTCTCAACTTATTGTCTCCTTCGGCTACACAGCAGACGAGTCCCTCCTTTACGGTACCCCCGGGGGTGCGGTTGAAGTTGTCACTCTCATACTCTGCGGCTACTTAGGCGACAAACTCAACAACCGAATCCTAGTCTCCATGTCCGGCCTTATCATCTCCATCATCGGCATGCTCCTCATCGTATGCCTACCACTAAGCTCTAATTCCGGACGACTAGCAGGCTACTACCTAACCCAAGCATCACCAACACCCTTCGTAGCACTACTTTCCCTAATTGCCTCAAACGTCGCAGGATACACCAAGAAAACAACCGTAGCAGCAGTATATCTAATGGGCTACTGCATCGGCAACATCATCGGACCTCAAACATTCCGTCCTCAAGACGCTCCCAGATACAAACCAGCAGAGATCGTCATCATCGTCTGTTGGAGTGTCTGTCTTATCGATCTAGCTTTCATCTACTGGTACTACAGACGTCAGAATAAGAAGAACGAGAAGATTAGAGCGGCGCCTGGGTATGTTAGGTTGGAGAATCAAGAGTTTTATGATTTGACGGATAAGGAGAATCATGAGTTTGTCTATACTCTTTAGAGTGGCTGGAAAGATTGTATTGTATTGTATGTGGATTATTAGTAATGCAAAATTTTGAACTAAACCTTCACTGCCGATTGGAAAGAATACATATATTCCAAGCGGGGAAAGGTTGTATACTAGCGAGAATTCGCTACTAAAAAGTCCTGTTGGGAGATTTAGACTATTCTGTTCATATAAAATATTACTTTCCCACTTGTGACTTGTTGGAATATAGGCTATTAGTTTTTACGTACTTGTACATATTTCGTATTTAAAAGTTCTTCACTTAAAAAAGGATCTCTCTACACAGAGTCATTCCGTTTAATTATGTAAAAAGAAAAGGCTCATCCTTCCTACTAAGTATTTTCGCTTCCGCAAATTCTCCCCCCTATTTACGTACTCTCGCTTAAATTTAAATTGCAATTAACCTACTAACGTGCATCCCTGCGTCGAGAGACGCACCCCGTGACGAGACAAACCATCGGTACTTTGGATTCAATCGATTTTAAATTTCTAAATTCATTAAAAATTCCCTTATTTTTATATCAATCATATTGTATAACTACTCTTGAACAGTCCAAACTCCAGCTACTTTAAAATTTATAATCGCGTCGTCGCCGTTATGCCTGATTTCCTTGCAGCAAAAAAAGCAAATCAAGCACAGTAACAGCGCTTGTAAAATTAAGCCTTCAAAGGCTTGTTACTAGTTTTCGAGAGTTGAGTAGCGTACGAAATGCCAAAAGCGACCCAGTAGAAATGCGTCGCTCGCCTGGCGGCATATCACTTGTGGCACGCCAGCCACTGGAGGGCAACGGACATCGAAAAATAATCGCGATCGCATTATTGACAATCGTATTATACAAGATTGCGGTCTGACTTGATCTGGTAGGCTCAGATCATTCTTGGTGATCCAGGGTGATTGATCTAAATGGGTCGCTATAGGATACCACGGTTTCCGCAGTCCGACATGCTACTGCCCCCGATGCATCCCATGGAAGCACTGCCACACTAGATTTCTTCTTCGAGGCATTGCGGATTGGTTTGCCAAGTCACTCTCAGCTGACTAGGGGCTGCACCCGTCGTAAGGCGAACGAAGTGGCTTACTCCGCCCTCAAGGCAACCTTTTTAGAGAGCCTTCCGCGACCTGTCTATATCTATATCTCTACCGCTTATAGTCCTCATCCAATTCTCTTTATGCCCAAAAGCGCGCTCGAAAACTTCTTTCATATCGGAAAGACCGTGGATATACAATTGAGAACATGCATCTTAAGCCCATTCCTCCGGAGAAAATTGAGCAGGCGAGAGAGCTGTACAGATGGTACCGCATAGCGACGGAGAATGCAGAAAGGGACAGGTTGATTCGTATGTCAACGGAAGGTCATCCGGTTTCTAAAGATGAGAGTATTTCTGAATTAAACAATAATGGTTTACGTTTGAGGCAACGGAAGCCTCTCGCACCTGATGCGCGGGCTCAGGCAGCGTTGTTACGGTTTATCGGGGCATGTTCGCATTGTCGAGATAGAAAGGTTCCGGTAAAGTCTTTCATACCTTCTGCTATCGAATTCCACTATTGACAACACTCACAAGTGTCCGTTGACTCATCATGATCTTGCGAGTCTGCAAGAGAACCATCGTTCCAATGATGCCAACGCAGTATTTCCGGAAAGCTCAAATGATGCGTTTGAGATGGCAACCACCATGGCTGGCCAGACCGCTACTTCAGCAGAAACCACAGCAACGCCTAAAGAAGACCAGTGGTCTTTTGAAGGACCCTTTGGGACGTCTTCCTCCTTGGACACGCCGTCAATTAGCAGTTCCGGACGACAGTTCTGGAACGACGCATATTTCTTTAATACCCCGCAACGCAATGTCATTCTTGGTGTTATGTACCTGGATTCTTACCTGACATGTTTATATTCCGACTCATGTTCCGATACATTTGACACATTAGAACAACTCTATATCCATTTCGATGCTAAGCACTTCTTAATCAGGCGAGTTGAACACCCGCTTCGAATCATCTGCTCCCAATGCAAAGCTATGAAGGCTTGGCGACCTCAGATGCTGCTCTCGACAAACTTCTTACAGAACGAAACTTGTGACTGGTGTAGGGTTATTGGTTCCAACTCCATCTGGATTTTTTCCCAACTTGAGAGCGTTCCTGGCTTTCCGGACGATCAGGATGCCAGATCAAAATCTCAATCTCTGGTTCTACATCGCAATCATGAGCAGTTCAAGCAACTTTGTTCTAGCACGTATCGTGGTAGCAATGAGCCAAGTCCTCAAGAGGAATCCCAGCTAGGATTAACTCGACGCCCTCAAACATGCATAGGTTTACTTCTTATGATGCTTGGAACAATTTTCCTCGGGTGTTTTTTTGGTATCTTCTTCACTATTCACAAGGAATATGGATATAGTATGGGAGATTCTTTTACATTGGCCGGCTTCCTGATAGCAGTGGGCACCCTACTCTGTGGGGTGCTTTCTGCTTTCCATTATCCACATTGTCAATGTTGGGGGGGGAAACGGAAAAAGTCTACCAATACCAGGAACTCAGAAACAACCTTGGGTCATGCGAATCACAGAACTTGAGAGCGAGTTGTGGAAGCTTTACTGGCGCGGTCGCTCAAAGCTTGCTGTAAGTGATGGAGACATGACAATAATGCTGGACAAGCAGCTGCAAGCAGCAGAGCGAAAGCAACACGTGGCTGCTCATTGGAAACTTCTAGAAGAACGCCACACTTCACGCGATTCGGTATATTCTCCAATAAATAATACTACTAGCATAGCTGTAAATATTATTTTCGATAAATCTTGCCTCGCTTATTAAGACGCTTGGCGTTTTGTTTATCTCCTACTTTGCCCGGATAAATTCGGCATGGAAGTTTTCTTGCGCTCTATGTCTTCAAACCTTGGAGCCATATTCTTTTTTCTTAGAAGCTCTGTGCTGAAGCTCCGAAATTCGGAGATAGGGTAATAGTTATGATAGAGCAGGGGGAAACAGCTATAGCCGCTTTAACGTGATTAATAGAACGATCGACAGTATAGTCAAACCGTAGTAATTTTCTTATTGCAAACTGAATTCTTGTGTAGAAACAACTAAAGAATAATAGCTAACTGACTATAACTTTATATATTTGTGTGGTAGAGATTTGAGACTTCTAAACCATTGACTTGTCTCGGCACACAAGGTGTCTCGCTACGTGGGGACGGACGTACCTGCTATCTTTGCGAGATTTTAAAATTGCTTTTACAGGATATCGAGATGTTATATAGGGACTGGAAATATCGCGTTTATGGTTTCTGGTTGTGGTGGGGGTGTGATAGACACTAGGGTTTAAAGAATGCTGCCGATGGTTTTTATGCAATTCCTTATATTCAAGTAGTTGTACAGATATGAGAGAGAGATGTGGTGGCAATGCGCATAATATAAAAATTAATTTGCATGCGTTACACAAGGAGATACATTAATACGATTCCTACTCTAGAATCCAGTTATCCCCTATCTATGGCCCTATACCTTCCGTAACTCTATTACCACCAGCCATCATCATTACAAAAACGCCAGGTATACCGACCCAATGAAAATGATCAGTCCCGTGATCAATAACACATGTTCCATCATCTTTCCACGCTTAACAGGGCCGATTTCCATTTCGACCCTCCCCCACTCGCCACGCTCGCCAAACAAAAATCGCTGAAACACCAACCCAATGAAAATGAGAAATAATCAATCGACAATTTCAATATCCGCCATCGCCTCCCTATCCAGCATGACCAACCTCCATAAACAACCTCTCCCTCTTCATGCCCGCACTCAACACCAAAACCAAAGCCCCCGCAACAATAACCAAAATATAAGTCAAACTCATACTATCAACAATAGCCTTCAAAACACCCTCCTTCTGCACACCACTTAAACTCTGCACAAAACTACTACCAGCACCAGAGATAGCCTGTTGAATCTCCTCAGTCGGCGTATTCGGCAAAATAGCCGTAATCTTCTCTTGTGATTTATTAAGAAAGATAGAATTAGCAATTGCTAAAGAGATGGTAACACCTGTTACTTGAGCGCAGGTGATGAATCCAACTGCTGAAGCGATGAGATGATATTCCACTATTGCTTGTGCTACTGAGAAACTGGCTTGTAGGAATAATCCATCTCCGAATCCGATTAGGACGCTGTAGCCGTATACGCGGCTTGTGCTTGTTGTTGAATCGACGGTATACATTAATGAACCCCCTATGATTACTAAGGCTCCGCCTACTGCGTACCATGGCATGTAGAAACCGTACTTTGAGAGGATCGCTCCGTTGGAGATGACTGCGAAGATTAGGAGGAATATAAATGGTAAGAGTCGTACTCCGGCATCTAGTGCTGAGTCGGAACGCGTGAATTGAAAGAAGATCGGTATCATGTAGATGGGTATGAACACTGCTGTTCCACCTGCTGCTGTCATTGCGAACAAGATTAAGATGGTTCGTGATTTGAAGAATTCGACAGGGAAAATGCGACGTGAGGTTGTTGTAAAGATGGTCCAGACTTGTTGGATTCCAAGCAGGATGAATAATACTCCTGAGCAAACGAAGAGTCCGATTATTTTTCCTGAGTTCCAAGGGTAGGTTATTCCACCGAAGGAAACGGCCATTACTCCAGAGACGAAGGCACCACATGTAAGGACTGAACCGACGTAGTCAAGTTCCTTGAAGCGTGCTAAGAGTGGGACTCCGGGTCGAGGGTCTTTGCTTGGAAGGAGGAAGATGTAAACAGGTGCGCAGAGACCCCCAATGCACAGGTTTATGTAAAAGGACCAACGCCATCCAGCCGAAGAATCAGTAAAAGCACCACCGATAATAGGACCTAGTACTGTTCCCAAGCCCCATGTGAGGCCAGTGCCTCCTATATACAATGGACGTTCCTGGATGGTTGTCGTGAAAGCTAGGAGTGTCATGACGCCAACTGTCCGTAAACGAGGAGTTAGCAATTACTTCTTCTGTAGGGGATTTGGAGTTGTTGCTCCCGAGACATGTCTCGAGAGAAAATGTCTTGAGAGAGGATATCTCAAGAGGAACTCCTCTTAAAATACTCCCGAATAGGAATGAAAGTGCTCCCCCATACGCACCATACGTGCCGGCACCTCCAACACCACATATCACTCTTCCGACAATAAGAGCAGACATGTTAGGTGCAGCACCGCAAAGCGCTGACCCGACTTCGAATAGAGTAAGGCAGAGTATGTATGTCCATTTCGCATTGAACTGTCCAAAGACCTTTCCCCAGATGAGATTCGTCGCCGCGGCGCCCATCAAAAAGCCTACCGAGAGCCAAGAAAGCTTGGAGACGCCATTGAATTCGAGAATGATAGCCGGTTGAACATCAGCTACAATTGTATTGTCGAGTGCGAAAAGGAAGGTTGAGGAAAGGATTGCTGCTACGACCATGCCCCATTTTACGCCGCTTATATCTCGGGGCGGTGGCTCGCTGGTTACTTCTGGTTCAATCTGTTTCTCTGCATCGAAGTCGGTTACTGATGTGTTTTCGGAGGCAATTGGTCCTGTTGGGACTTGTGGCGAAAGGAAACTCTTGTCCATTGTTTTCTCGCTGCTGGGGTCGATATCTTTGTCTGCGACGATTGTATTCTCGGCCGTGCTGTGCGCCTCGAAATCTTTCTCCGATTCCGCGGCACCCATGGTTGTTGAATCTGGGGATTTTCTGTACCAAGTACCAAAGGTATGAGATAAAGTGATGCGATCCACAATAAGGGTCTACCCAGAAGTTGTTGGTTAAGGGACAAAGAAGTTTAGAGCCAATCGCCGTTTGTAATGAAGTACTAGCCAGTTCGCTCCAACTCCTAAGTCCGAGGGAGTTATTTTGCTCGAAATGGTGACTTGGGAGAACTTTGGATACTAATCTGGAAGGCCCACTGGGCATATATAATTTTTCTGCTCGGCATGCTCACTCTAACGTTGGTGCAAGGCATGGAAGGCTGTCAGCGATCCAAGCGACACTAATCGTCGGCTTTCGCTCCGAAGCGAAAACCGACGATTATAATGAAGAATTCTATTTATAAGCAGAGAGCATCAAAATGCGTGCTCGAGCTTCATGTCGCAACAGTAGACCAATTGTTGGCAATTGTTCTCTCCCATATCGTCATGATTTAGGGTCACGAGTAGTGTCATTAACTTTGTGCTGTTAACATGAGTCACGGCCGTGGCTTTTTTAGCGGTATCTCGTTGAAGATTCTGTATAAAGAAAGAGGATGCGAGAGTAGCCCCTGCTACGTCCATAGCTGATTCGCTTGCTGTCAGACTGATAACGGGGGTGCAAGTGCGAGTAGCGCTTACCGAGACCACATCTCCTGTCGTGATAGGACAACGTGGCCAAGGTGTATAATTGTTTGGCACATGGCTAAGACTAAGAAAATACCAAGGAATCGGGACATCTACATTTAAATCTCTTCATCAAATCGGACAGTTTTTGAGCCGCGTCAAAGAGGCTGATCCTTTTGGACCTATGGGAGAGCAAAGAATCAGGGAATTTCCCGTCCGCCATGTGAAAATCCATGGAGTTTGAGGATGTAGAGACATATATTCCCTATATTTAAGCCTTCCCCACCACCCACAGCGACATGATGCTCAAGGCGCTAGTAGATGATTGTTCAGCATCGCCGAAACTAAAAGGTAATTGTCTCGTCGACTTGCGAGGATTTGTAAAGGCGAGGAATGTGCGAGCCCTCTGGTCCGCCGAGAACGGTGGAGTTACAGGCAGAAGAACCGAAAGCCGAAAGCAGAAATACTTGTCAGAAATATAACAGAATAGTCGCATTCATAGCAGCCCAACCATACGACTTATAAGCAAGCTTACTACAAGCAAAGTCTCTACAGTTCAGACCCTAGCATCGGTAACAGGAAAAAGATGACAGCGACAGCTTGTCAGCTCGACGATCCACCTTTTTGTACAGCACAATAGGATATACCCAAGTAGTGAGTGAGATACGAACAAATCAGTACGAATTACTATACAATGCCAACCACCAGCTTCATTCCAACCTGTGTCGTGGCCTTGGGGCGTCCGATAAAAGAGAGGCCTGCTACACTGGTGGCGCGCCTATGCCATACAAAGTACAGTCAGATGAATCGGAGGTTCCGGCTTCAAGTCGGCGACTTGCAACTCGCAAGAAGTATCTGAGCACAGGAGGGGAAGCTGGGCATATGTTGGAGACCAAAAGTAGGAAGTCAAGAAGTAAAACAAGCTGTATAATTTGGGTTGTTTTGCATTGATGGTTGTTGAAATAGAGTTGTAGAAGACACGCTGATGCGGAGAGGTAGAGCTTTGCTCCGGGCCCCACATGATCTGCCAAGCATCACATCACGTGTACGAGATTTATGTCAATTTGAAATGCTACTGACATTGGGGCCATATTGATATCCCGAGTTACTTGGGTATAAGGATAGCATAGACGAAATTTCTTTCTTGTATCTTTCTTTTTTCGTTTTACTCTGAAGAGAATAACCTGTGAGTATTATCTAGTAGACTAAGCAGTCGACTAACTACCTAGGTGTATTATTCAAGAGTTCCATAAGTCATGAGTTTTCGTAGTAAAACACAATTTTTTAACTAGTTAGATGAAGCAATATAGCCAAGGCATGTGATATGTAGGCAGTGTCAATACAATACAAGTGGTCGAGATAAACCTTTTTGAAATGAAGGGGAAGGTCACATGACGAGACCTAGAAAATACCCGCCAAATCACCATTCAACAAACACTGCTCAATAGTAGTGTTACATATTTACTTACTATTCTTAAATTAATGCTACTATCGAGAATGTGTGTATTTTACCGGAACGGACGCCCAAAAAAGCTCTTTCTTTTCTTCTCGGTAACTATCGGAGGTGGCGGAGGGTCGTACTCATCGTCGTCTCCCCAATCTTCTCCTCCGTAATCCACAGCCTTTGCCTCGACCCATTTCTTTATCTTCTTCAGCTGTGGCGATGGTGTTTTAAGCTTCTCGAGCTGTATCTGAGCCTTATTTTCTTCAATTTGCCTGCGTTTATATTCCAACTGCTCCATCCATTCCCTGTACATTTTATACATCTTGTCTTCCCTCGTTTGCATCCTATCCTTCTGCTCTTTCACTTTCTCATCGAACACTACCAATTCCTCTTCTATCTTCGCCATACTCTTCTTGTGCAGTTCTACCTCTTCTGGAAGAGTCATCTTTACCAATACTTGTGTTGGAACTGCTGCTGGTTTTACTTTCGTGGAGTCATCTATTGGTTCTTGAGCGGGAATGTCCACTCTACAGTGCTGCTCCCATACGTGTCGATTGGGTGGTGCAGAGATTGGAAAGGTGACCCTGCATTGAAAACAGTAATCGTACATATCCTCTGGGTAGCTAAGCCGTCCTGTTTTATACGATGGTCTCCACCTTCGGGAAGACAACGTGATTGGTAGTAGTCCCTTGGACTCCGGTTCACCGTTGATGTAGGACATAACCCATCGCGTCCCTACGGTCTCTGTAACACTGTTGACTGGCTTTCCGTTTCCAACATGTCGCTTCACCATCCAATGATCTTGGAAGTGGCAATGACTACCCTCTCTCACACACGCCAAGCAGAGATCAAATATTCCATCGTTGCAAAGGCTGCAGTGGTGATAGTCCCCAGTGATTGGTTGTTGACAATTATTGCAAACGATAAGGGCAGTGACTCTATTGGGGTCCGCATCGGTTGCTGGTAGTTGTTCTACCCTCTCTGGCTCTCCCACCCTCGTAGTTCTGAAAGCAAGGTCTGTCTCGCTTCTGGCTCCATAGTCACTAGTATCAGCAATACCCGGGGTCCCAGGTACAATATATTCGGATGTGTTTAGGGGTCGAAATGAATCAAACGAACGATCAGAATCTCGAAGCTCATCGGTAGGTGGTATGTACGGACCAGATTCAGTAGTCATATCTGATTGCGGTCTGATCTCAGGCGGAAAGGGTTCAGGACGTGAAGTTCGACATATTGGCACGTGCGCCGATTCAGATGAAAAGGGTTTTCGGGCCGTGAAAATCATAAAGGGTTCTTTGTTTGAATGAAAAGTTGGGTCCTTGTACGAGGGCGCGAATCCTTGCCTAAGTGTGATTGGACTATTTGAGCCACTATTTGTAGTTGTGATTTGCTTGCTCGTGGGAATTGATACATCGCATGCATTCAGAGTCTTAGCACAGAACCAAGAAGAACCTAAGGCCTCTTCCGCAGTAGGTCGTTGTGATGGGAATGGAATTAAGACACTTTTAATAAAATTAATTCCCGAAGAGCTCGTACGGCTCTTCAGTGGGTCGACTGGAAATTTGCCACCACGGCAATAACTAACAAGGTTCCTGGGCCAGTCGACAAATGGCACTTGTAGGGCCATCATCTCGTATAACACGCATGCAAATGACCAAATATCAACGGCGTTGGTGTATGTTTGGCTTTCTTCGTCCAGGAAAGGGACATAGTGAAAAATCTCAGGAGCAAGGTAATTCGGCGTGCCTGTGCTAGTTCGTAGTGCCGTATCACTATTGGAAACGCGCTTCGAAATTCCAAAGTCTCCAATTTTCACCCACCAGTTGGGTGAGTGCTGAACGACGAATACATTCTAGTTGATTGGCATTGCTATTGCTCGTAGAGTATGTGTGAACGGCTTACCTGAGGCTTTAGATCTCTATGTGTGAATTGTTCTTCGTGCATAATTCTCAATCCTTCTAGCAGTTGTAAGGCAATGATGCGAGCGTCGTGCTCCGAGAGAGCTTCGGTGATAAATCTATCCAGAGTTCCATGCTGGAAGTACTCCATGGCAATAAAAATATCATCATCATTTTCGAACCATCCGAAGAAATTAACAAATGCTTGGGACTGAACAAACTGCGCCTGTTATTACTGTAGCTGAGACGAATTGAGTTTGAACAAACGTCTACTAACCTTGGCTCTTGAGAACTTAGTCAACGCTAGCAGCTCCTTCCGAAAGTCAACCTTTAAACGTGCCATATCCATTTTTCGCAGTTGTTTGACTGCTCGATCTTTGTACTGTGTCTCGCCATCCACATTCTGTAGTTTCTCCAGCCGCACAGTCCCAAAGGACCCCGCTCCGAGCACTGGCTTCTGAGGAGCCCATTTCTCTTCGACAACGACTTTTTGCCTCCCGCGGCCCCAATCTGCGCGTAATGATCTATGCAAAACAATATCGGGTCGCGTATAGAACTCAGTCTGGAGCTTGTAATCATCCAGATCTTGTAGGAGAGACATTGCTAAGCTCTAAGCGCTAGCCTTGTGGGGGAAGTGGTTCGCCTGGATAAGGAGTTCGCGTACGACGAGTACCAAAGAGCAGCATCAACGGACTTGCTCTGGCTTGCTGTTCGACGATCGATTGCTCATTGATTGAGATGTTCTTGTTGGAGACAAAAAGCAATAAATCCATTTTGCTGCTGGTGAGGAGCACAAGGCCTCAGCCTCATATCGGTGCCGGCACATATAGGTTCAGCTCGCTTAGAAGGCCAATAATGGATTTACGACTATTTTGAGGCGTTTAGACCCCACACCCCACGGACTATTAAACTTCCTAAAGTCCTTGGAGCTGTCCTCAACGACAGTATAATATGGATATCGCGGTCTCCGCCATCAGTCTTGCTGATATATGCATCAGGTTTGTGGGTATCGCTACAGACTGTACTAACGCTAATATTATGTATCAGATATGGCGCTACCCTTGTCAAAGTCTGCAAGTCGTACAGGAGTGGAGATCAAGAAGTTCGGGAAGCCATCTTGAAGATTGAGGCTCACTGGCTAAAAATTCAACATCAGTTGGAATTTCTACGGGATATATGGCCAAATTTAGATGAGGATTACCAGATCCACCAGAACAGTGTTTTGCAGGTGCTGCAGGGAAAATGTGCTGCTGCAACAACCATTATTGATGGGCTCATTGGAAAGCCAGATGACGAGGCTTCAACCAAAACCATCATCTCAAAGAAAGGCGACACCAAACGGGCCAAGTATGCTGTGTGGGCAAAGACTAGACTGACAACTGTTCTTACTGATTTGAAAGACTGGAGTGAGATTTTCGATATGTCCTGGTTTCTGATCATTAGACAATTCGACAAAACTATGGATCACGAGCTGATGCTAGTTAAGGCAGCGGATGACACAGCACTTTCGACGCTAAACGAGTTGAGAAAGGCCATCTGCTCTACTATCAACAGTGAAGTCGAGGCAGAAAAGACGACCATATTTTTGTCCTCTGTATTGTTTGAAGAAAAGTCAATAAAGCTGGAATACTCTTCAGTGGAAATCTGGCATAGCGCCCAAGGGTCTAGTAGGTTCCTCGTGGATCCTCCAAGCGACACCTCTACACTCGCTGATATATGCAACCTTGCAAAGATATTGAAAAATGTCGAGCAGGCTCAACTCGGGATTCTCAGCTGTAACGGGGTTTTAAAGTTGCCTCCAAGTACCAGCGACACAAAAGACCCATGGTCCTTTCGATTCGTTTTCTCAATTCCAGCTCAACTCACATCACCTCAGAGTCTTCGAAAGCTAGTCATCGCTGGATCAGAAAGTCAACCGTTAGATGAACGCTTTTCAATTGCGAGACAACTTGCCAAAGCAGTCATGTTTGTGCATTCCGCAGGATTCGTGCACAAAAATATCCGCCCAGAAACGATTCTGGTCCTGCGCGAGGAAAGTAAAGATCCACATGTTGTTCTCACAGGGTTCCAAAGCTTTCGACTAGAAGAAGGAAAAACTCTACTTCAAGGCGATGACTTCTGGGAGAAGAACCTGTATCGTCATCCTACGCGGCAGGGTATCCTACCAGAAGAAGACTATGTGATGCAGCACGATATATACTCTCTGGGAGTGTGTCTGCTGGAAATCGGGATGGCAAGCTCACTTGTAGCTCACTCGTCTGACTCTGAGGAAGCACCAGCAGCTGGGCCATTGCTCTCGAGTGTATTTGACCCTCCAATCAAAGACAAAAGGAAACGAGCTTTTGAGATGAAAAGACATCTAGTCAAGATTGCAGAAAGTCAACTACCCCCCAAAATGGGCCGTAAATATACAGAAACGGTTGTAACATGTCTTACATGCTTGGATAAGAGCGATAATGCATTTGGGCTTGAGGCCGAATTCTTGGATGAGAATGGTGTGCTGGTTGGAGTACGATTCATTGAGAAGGTGAGAGAAAAATCAGCGCTTAAGTTACCAAGAGGTTATTACTCACAACAGCAGATTCTAATGGCACTTCTCGACGTCAAGATTTAGTACTTACAAAGCACTTCATTAGTCGCGAAAAGGAACTGAGACTCTACAGGAGCAAAAGGACCAAATTGCAAAGTCAACGACTTATGCCAGAGCACGAGCAATGATGATTAAATCGTTGCAGCGCTCGGGGATAGCGTCAAAGTCCAAGTCACTAGTGAGGCAACAAGCCCTGTGTCAGGCTAACAATTTGGAAGCCGAAATTGGGTTTGGATCTAGGTCAGCAGTGTACACTATTTATTCACTGGTTTCGATTGAAAACATCAACAGAATCAATATATCAACAATTCTCCTAGTCTTCCAAACTCGATATCGAGTGGCGATCAGAAAATTTAAATTAGGAAGGAATAGTGAGGATCCTGGCCTGATAAACCACGTTCCCGCAAAAACCATCATATTTGACAGCAATAACAGTCACTTGAATGTTAACTAGATCAGCCTTGGTCGTAAGTGCTAGACTAGCCACAAATAAAAAGACTACAGGTCTCCACAAGCCACGGTGTTTTGCGTGAGAAGCGACAAACAATCAAGCTTATCTTTAAATCGAATTAGATTAACGTCATCTTTTAAATTTTCGTAGAGGTCAGGCCATAAGGACTAACCTAAGACTCAAATCTTAATCTGCTATTACTAAAAAAAAATCACTCGCCAAAATCTAGAACCGAATAGGAAGTTGACGGGTTACCCTACGAATCTCTAAAGTACGTTAAAATCTCTTTATAATATATAGCACCAATTTCAAATACTAAAGCATTTCATTCTCCTATGGTGTAGGCCATCTAGGATAGCAGGGGAGGGGAGTACAGGGGTAGTGCCAAGCTTTTCCCTCTTAAATATTTTGTTGTATCCCCGTATGTAAGTGCGTAAATGCCTTGTATTAGGCCTTAGGTAGGCCTAAGTACTAGGGGTGAGTAAAAAATTAACTATACAATCCTTAAAATTTTTATTATATCCTATATTAGGGTTTATAAAAAATTATTTCTCTACCTATCCCCTAGTGCCTATAATTAGACACTCACAGACCAATGGGACGTACACGAGAAAACTCATATATTTTTTGGTAGTAAAATTCTCGGGGTGTCGAATCCCTTTCTAAATATATCTAACTCTAACTCTATTACCCTGTCTTCTTCCTATATCGACCTTAATATTCCCCTCCCTCTACTTCTATCTCTACCTTATCTGTTTCGTAGATTTGTTATAGTACGGGCTTAATAACGTCCCTAACGACAGTCTTAATAAAAGCGACAAGGACGCACTATTGCAACTTCTCTTATAACCGCAGCAAAATTGCAAGATGCTTGATCTAGAAGATTTCAGGGTACAATTCGAGCATCTTACGATAAATTCTAGCGCACGTACAGACATACGAGTAATTTTCTGCTTTGCGTAGGGAACTGGCCTTGCAGAAATCTACTGTTGGTAAATACCACTTCTTCCACTCGTTATAGTCGGAGGCTCGGGCACACAACCGCCGTTACTCAAGGATCGTTGTCTCAACCGGAGCCTATCACGACGCGCAACTGCCATCTCAACTCCTCACAGACCTAGACAAGATGGATTTTGGGGATGTAAAAGCTAAGGACAGATGCAGAAGTTGCAGAAGATCACATCTCGCCCCCATGGGGTGACAGTGATCTATGCAAGTCCACGTAACACTAGTCGAATGTGCGAGTGATTTTTGAGGTTTGGCGGCACTTGTTTGTTGCTCAGAGTTTGCTTTCGTGTCCATTCTCGAGTAGTAGGCGATTTATTTTAGAACCACATCTCCAAGAACCAAAAAGCATGAAAAGTCAATCGCCCAAGGGACACTAAAGTAAACTCTATATCTACGAGTTCGTAGCTTACCCCCGCGTCCACGGACTCAATGACTCGTAGCGAGCCGCCGCACTCATCCCTTAGACTACACAGCCAAGGTTCTAGATCGTAATCAAGCCTTCGCTATAATGCTTGTTTAGAGTTGCTAGAGATCTTCGGAGAGAAATCAAGGATTTCTGAGCCTGCTTTCTATCTACCGCATGTTCTGAGAGATATGGGGTTACCAATGGTCTGATCGCGGACGACGTGAAGGCTGCTTGATTGGCGAAATCGATCTTAGACTCGTCCCGAGAAGCACACTTTCACAACCCTCGAGCGAGAGAAGTTACTTTTTACATTACGAAGTAGAATTTATAGTTACGTGCTACTGCGGTCAGACTACTGACGAACTCCATATCTCTCAGAGCATACGGTATCACTTTTTAAGTCTAGAAGACACCAAGTCTTTAATAGTACCAGAACTACTAATTCAAGAAGCCTAAGACTTGAAAATATTGTTACTTACATAGTTAAATTTGTTGTTCTAAAATATCTAGGGAAAAATCCGGAAATAAGACCACTTTAATTTGGAAGACCATCAGAGTGCCACACAGGCCAAAATTGAATAACGCAATTCACGCATATAAGCGTAGCTTTATAGCCTCTAGTGCGGAAGTCTGAGTTTCCCTGTTTATCTGGGCTTCAATCCTTGGATCTAGAAGAAATTAGACTCCACCTAGTGAGACAAGATCCTCAATATTAGTCAATGGGCATATGATCGCTTCGTCAAAATCGCACAGCTGGATACTCTCTTTGAGAATGGTCGGATACACAGCACAATATGCCACGCAATACTATGCACAACAGAAGCTCAGCTTCAAGACGTGGCATAGAATTAAGTACCGAACGACTCATGGCGTGGTAAAAATAAATGTGTATGGCTACTAGTGTGACTATGAGAATCACCTATATAAGGTTGAGAAGAATTGCAACTCGAATAATCGAATAGTCCAGTCAAATCAGACAGCCGATCTTTCTTCCTATTCTAGATTTAAATACACACTATCGTTAAAGCTTTGCTAGTTCCACCATGCGGTTCACAGTACTTTCGTTCCTGGCTCCGCTTATTCCTTGGTGTTTGGCATCTGTCGTTCCTTCCACGGCCAACAATCTTATCCCTAAAGCAACTTGTGAGAACACGGCTACTACTAGATCATGCTGGGGGGAGTATTCGCTCGATACAGATTGGTACAGTGTGGTCCCTGACACTGGCGTTACAAGAGGTACGAGAGTGATTTGGCGATGTACTAAAACTATGAGCTAAGAACTTGTAGAATACTGGCTTTCAGTCCAGACTGCTACTCTTGCACCAGATGGATATGAACGGCTCACTGTGACCTTCAATGGCACCATACCAGGTCCATTGATCTGGGCCGACTGGGGCGATAATCTTGTCATTCATGTCACGAACAATGACCAAGTCAATGGAACTTCTATTCATTGGCACGGGATTCGACAACTCAACTCAGTCGAATACGACGGTGTTTCTGGAGTAACTCAGTGCCCGATTCCCCCAGGTGCGTCTATGACGTACAAATTCCAAGCAACTCAATATGGCTCGACCTGGTACCACTCCCATGTTGGTCTTCAGTATGGCGACGGTCTTTTAGGTCCGTTAATCATCAATGGGCCAGCTGCTGCAAACTATGACGAGGATCTTGGACTCCTTTTTCTTAATGACTGGTCGCACGAAACACTAGACTCACTCTGGACTACGGCAAGAATTGCGATACCTCCATCCTTAGAGAATGGCCTAGTCAATGGAACCAATACCTATGACTGTTCAAACTCTACAGACGCAAATTGCATTGGGAATGGGACGAAATTCGAGACCACCTTTGTGCCTGGGACGAAATACAGAATAAGACTCGTAAACTCGGCGGTATATGGCTATTTTCAATTTTCAATTGATGGGCACAGTTTTACAGTCATGGCAAATGACATGGTTCCAATTGTGCCTTACGAGACTGATAGTATACTTGTCTTGGCAGGCCAACGTTATGATATCGTTGTTGAAGCACTTGCAGATCCAGAGGAAGACAACTACTGGCTACGAGCTGGTTGGTTAACAGCCTGTTCGCCCAATGAAAATGCTGCAAACATTACTGGAATCATTATGTACGATGCAAATAGTACTGTCGATCCTACGACATCGAGCAACGTTACAGTCAGCACGACTTGTGGTGACGAGCCCTTGGCAAGTCTGACTCCGTATTTGGCCATAGACGTTGGTAACTATTCCGAGGTGGTGGAGCAGGATCTACGTATTGTTGAAAGTGCCACCAACTCTACGTGGACTATCAACAACAGCAGTTTGTTGGTTGACTGGTCGGATCCAACTACCCTTCAGATCCTCAATAACGAGACCATCTTCCCAACTGACTATAATGTCATTGCCGTAGACGTGAGTGGTTTCAAATCTTGCTAACCCCCGATATCTAACTGATGGTATGATAGAACACGACCGTCAATGAATGGGTGGTCTATGTACTTCAAGATCTGTCAGGTCTCGGGTAAGTGACCATGTTCCAGAGTCCCGAAAAACGTCCTTAGTTCTAACGTAACGTCATAACTTGTGTAGACTAAGTCATCCAATGCACCTACACTGCCACGACTTTTTGATCCTTGGTCAAGAAACAGCCACCTTCGACATCACCAACACAAGCGCCCTAAATCTCATCAACCCACCACGTCGCGACGTAGCCACAGTGCCAGCAAACGGTTACCTCGCCATCGCCTTCAGGCTCGATAATCCAGGTACTTGGCTCATGCATTGCCATGTTGTCTGGCATGCCTCCGAGGGTCTCGCTTTACAGTTTGTAGAGAACGAAAGCCAGATTGTGCCGATAATTACAGCGGCGGCAGACATGGAAAGCTTGTGTCAGGCATGGGATAGCTATGTACCTGGCGAAGAATACGCGCAGGATGATTCTGGGATTTGAATTTTAACTCATTTTTGTGTATCTACCTACATTCAGTCAATTCAACACACATATAGAAAGGGGCTCAGGTGGTTTTAGCTCGAAGATTACCCGCTCGCTTGATTACAATTTGTTCTTTTATACGAATATCACGTAACTATTATTTCAACCTCAATCTTCAAATCAAGGCTCTCCATCGAACATGCTGTAAAATATATGAGCAGCCTTCTTGAATACACGACTGCGCTAAAGTAGCACATTTTAGACAACCGATACTCACTTAGCAGTGTAGCTTACAACCTTGCCCGGCGGCTCGCTTGTGGTGAACTTCTTACTTGGATGTTCCCCTTAAGAATACGCGCGTTTTTGATGAACGTATTATGAAATTGGTAGTGTTTCTTCTTTTTACGCATTTGTAGCCCCCCCCCCCTTTTTTTTTGACTGTCATTCCAACAATGTGTTGGCTATGCCTCTTTCGATCGTCCTCATAGTCTGCGCGGCTTCGATCGCAGCCTTCCGACTCTCCTCGCTCATGCCGGATTCTTTCTTTCCAAGCTCTTCAAACCCGGCCTGCCAGAAGCCCCACTGTTGCAGGCACATAGTGGGTGGCCCATGGTACAAAGTGCCTCGTTCAACGTAGTTTGCCTCATCCTCCACTGTGACATCCATGTAGCCAATGTTATCCCGCGTCCACCATAGAAGAGGCTTAGCGGCATGAGAGATCCATTCACAGGCGACTTGTACTCTACATTCCGTCATATTCACCTCATGAACTGAGACTTATATTTTTTGGTAGCTTTGCCTAATCTAGAGGTAGGAAGGTAGCAAAAACAAAGGTCTTTGATTTACCCCGAGTCCCATATTAAGTCAAGCTTAAAGAACATTAGTAATACTTCATCGTTTTCGTAGACTAAGTAAATATTTTATTTTCACCACTTCTATCTCAGCAAACTACTACGCCAAATTCCAATTCTCATTCCCTTAAATTTAATTCGATCCATAAAAAAATCAATCTGTCAAGTAGATTCTAACAGGTATCCTCCCTTGTCCAACAAACCACGAATTTCGCATAGTCCAATCTTTCTCCGGCTCTACTAATTCAATCTAGAAGTTCAGTAAGCATACATCTATTACCACGAGGTGCAAATACATATTACCTTAAACCTTAGTATTATCGAAGGAATCAACTTGTATATCTCCAGAAGACTGATATTCTTCCCTATACAAGTTCGCGGTCCAGCACCAAACGTAAACGTTGCCCTTGTCATTTCAAGACGACGAGTCTTCCATACTACCTCCGACTCTTCGTAACCTTGAAGCCATCTCTCCGGAACAAACTCATCCACATTTTCTCCAAATATATCTTCCTTACGATGTATAACCCAAGGTGAAGCTCCAACAATGGTACCAGGTGGAAGGACGACGCCGTTTGAAAGACTAAGGCCTTGACTTGGAACCACACATTCAAGTGGAAGCCCTACAGCAGGATGTAGACGAAGAGCCTCTTTGATTACAGCATCTAGATATGGCAGTTCTTGAGACTGTTTAAATGAGATAGGAAAGGATAGCCTATTCTTCGCTACTGCAGACGTTAATTCCTCTCGTAGTTTCTGCAAGACCGTGGGATTTTTCAAAGTATAGTATAAGATAGCTCGAAGTGATATCGCAGTTGTATCCGACCCAGCAAATACATTGGTGATCGTCCACGATAGTATCTGTTTCTCTGTAGCAATCTCTGGATAGCTATCTCTTGCTTCAAGGAAGCGGTCGAGGAAGTCGCGGTTCGGGGCATTTTGCATCTTGGGATTCTGAAGTCGTTCTTGTAATCTTGCATGAGCGAATTGGGCTACTTTCCCTGTTGGTTTGAACATTTGTGCAAGCAAGGGATTCTTTTTGAAGAGATAATCTAACCAAGGCATTTGTCCAACCTAGTTGTTGTTTTTCAAGTTAGCTACTTTCTTATTATATGTATGTTGAAGATAATTATAGGAATCATACCACCGCGCTGTACCGGAATATTTTCTCCAATTCAGCCATGATACCGTCTATATCCTCTCCACGATCGATGAAGCCAAGTCTTCGACTAAAAGTCAGCTCCCCAATCACATCAAATGCATCTATATTCCATAAGCGCCGTCTAGGCAATATTTCAAAAGCTCAAGACTTACAAAACTGTAGCCATTGTGCGATGTCGCATATCTTATTTGCATTTTCTCCACTTGCAAATCTGGCAGTGAGTTGCTTGAACAAAACTTCGATTGTGCGGTCAACGAAGGGTTCAAATTCAGTTAACGTAGTCATTGAATATGCATGTGAAATTGGGCGTTTGATAGAAGCGTGGAAATCCTCGTCTGTTGATGTAAAGAGTGTCGATATTGCCTTGCCATCCTTTAATTGTTTTTGAACGCTATAAAAATCGCTCTAATATAATATATCAGCAATATCACCTTCAAACATAGGTAAAGAGGTTGGATTTACTTTGTTGTAACCCTTATTGATCCCATATACCTCTTTGATAGTCGTTAAGTTGGAAATGCTGATCACATTTGGACCTAAGCGGATATAGTCTCCATACTTGCGATGTAGTCGGTTATGAGTAATATCAGCCCGTCCATTCGAAACATCCCACAGTCTCCAGATGTTGGTAAATTTGGCTATGAACGGGCCAGGGATTCTTCGCAGTCCAGGCGCTAGAAAGTTCCGGAGACAGAACACCAGGAAAGTGATCAGAGACGCTGCGAAAGCAAGCTCGCCATGCTCGAAGATGGCGTGGAGAATTGGAGATAGAGGCATCCAGTGTATTTAATCCTGTGTTGGTAATGAGTTTGAGAAATTGACTGTCAAGAGAATTTAATGACACGAGTGGAATATAATGTATTAACCAAGCAGGCATAAAACCCCACGGGGACCCCGGAATGTCGGAAATGCCACTCATCGGAAGAAATTGCAATTGGCCTCCCCCGACGCCGAGTTCCGATACTGAAAACGAACGGTATTAATTCCGCCTCCAGCGTGTTGTTTAGGAAGTTTGATCAGAATATCTATCATCTTGCTTTCGATGGCTTGGCATGTCAACTTGTATATGAGAAACTGTAATAGAGTGTCATGGTCTAGCACGAAGTATGGGCTTAGCTTTCACTAAAATAGAGCGAAAGCAGAAGTGCCGCACATTTTGTTTTTGTTTTACGAAGAAATGTTATTAAGATTGTATTCTAATTATTCCTTGCAACGGCGACATGGACGATGCCCCACCGTGGAAATTGAAGTTAGGACAACGAAGCATTCCTTAATAACTCATTTGACTTAGGTAGCTTACTTTGTGTAGGTAACTTGTACTACCCCAACAGCACCCATCATAGCTAACTCCTACAATTTAGTATAGTAAAAGGCTAGCTTAAGGACTAGTGAACTAACTATAGTATAATTCTATTTGTAACACTATAAAGGGTTTCGAGCGGTGTAGTAGTTATAATCCTCTATATAGTAAAACCCCTACGACTATTCTTAGTTTCGCTTTCCCCTCTGTACTAGACTAGTTGTTTTATTAACATGTAACTTTTTATTATTATTCTTAAGTGAGATATGTTGTGGGTATGGGCCTCTAAAGCAGTTACTTTACTTCATCTTTGGTTTACATTATGCTGGACTGAATAGTTATGTGACTACCTATGCCCCCGCCCCCCTCGCTTAGCTACTACATGTAGCTAACTTCGAGCTCTCTTTGCTCTCGATGGAACACAGAATACACACCTTCCGCTCACATACTCCTCCCCATAATCATTCAATAGATTATATTCTCCACTTTCTTCACATGACTTGACAATACAGCTTCACTCATGCATATATTTCATTCAACTACATTGGTCTATAGTTCCTAATTCATTCGCCAATTATTTTAATATTAATTAGCATCGTTTCATGTTTTATAGAAGACTCTCTACAAATGTCCAACTTTAGAACTGTTCCAATTCAATGCTTACTTTAGATTCTGTTGCTTAATGAAATTACATTTGCCGGCCTATACTCCATAAAGTCTCTTGAGAATTTCATCAGGATTCTTGGCTGGATCCCGATTCCCTTCAATGATACACCACGGTCTGCGGTAGGATAGTGGTGTGTCAAGTAAGTTGACTGATGTTTGTTGGAGACCGGTGCAGAGGGCTAGTCGATTTGGAACACCATCCAGAAGTCCTGACAGCTGCAGAACTCCAAATGGTTGATATTTCCACCCAAAGTTAGTGTCTAGAGATGCTAGGGTCTGCCCATGGCGATCTGTTTCAAATTCGAGGAGATAGGTAGGTCCAGAGCCGGTGAATCGGCCCCATTCCCATCTGCTCCACGTTGAGAACCAGTGATCCACGCTTAGCTCTGGAGGTAGGCTCTTTTGTGGAACAAAGCAGAAGCCGACAGCTTCACTGGATATGGGCAATGATGGTTTTAGATTTTGCCAGACATAGAAGCGCACAGCCTGGGAGGCTTTAAGGTGGTGGTCAAAACTAGAGGACGTAATATCTCCAAAGACAGGCGCTGAAGTGAGGTCCCAGCGACTTGAAAATCGAAGAGGCAATTTAGAGTAATTGATACTCATATTGTTATCATTCTCCAGCAAGATGTCTGCATCAATAGGAGAGCTCCTGTAGTAGAAGCCCATAAGCCCGATTGCATTCCTCCACGAAAATGAGAGAAGTGTGAATAGACAAGCTAACATCATGTGGGATAGGTGTCATCAAAAACTCAACATTAACACCTCGACTGGTCAATGTTGCCGGCGTGTTCGTTACCGTTGTAGTGGTACTTGGAGCTCCTATATCTAGCGACCTTGAAAAACAGGTTGGAGATGGGGTAAGTAGTCCCCAAAATGGCTTCTCAATTGCTTCCGCTTCTGTGCTGCGCCACAAGAGCAGGGAATTGTCATTCGTAGATTTAAGGATTGCCTCTTGAAGTCTCAGAAAAGTGTTCTCCGCGCCCTGTCCATACAAAAGTGGAATGTTAACATTAAACACATCAAGAAGGCAGTACGCAGTATCCTCAGGAACGGTTGTCTCCCTTGAGGATGCCCAAGACATCTTTCTAGACACGGACTCATCAGTCAAGTCTCCGCCAAGAAGAATATTCTCAGGTATTTTGGTGATGTAATGAATGATGTCCCTCAAACGGCATTAGTACCTAGGTATCCCATTCCTTGTTGTAGAACTGCTGATTCTTAGGGGCAATCAGCTCTTGAAGCGTCCACCCGCGTGTGAACCAACAAATTTGGCAGAAATCCGAATCACTGAGCGTCAACAGGCTTGGTATTTCGACGGAAGTTACATTGCAGAGGTATGCATAGCAAACCTCGGCTTCTCTATACTACCGAAACATGGGATTGATAGCTTCAGACAGCTCTGCGCTGCTAGTCTTGTCGATGTAGCATGTATCAATCCAGATGTATTCGAGGCACTGGTGTGCAGTCATAGCGCAGGTAAATCGAAGCCTACGGTAGCCTTTCATGCCTCTGCATTTTCGTCTGGGCTTCATATCCTCCAACGTCACTTCATCTTCTTCCCATCGATGTGAAAGAATAGCATATGGCGGAACATTTCCTATGAACCTTTCCACTTCTATGCTCGCAGTGTTCAAGAGCCGCATTTTGTGAACCTTTCGAGTGAAGTAGGAGAAGTAGGGGCAGCAGTTTCAAACAGGATTGCTTGCAAGGTGCTGTTTGTTTCTTGACCTAGCACTGTAGACTGTATATAAAGCTAGCTATACGTTAGACCTTGTTTGGTTCGCATTTTCAGACGTCAGACGTCCTTTTTAGGTGATATAACTGTTGGTATCACAGGCCTATAGGTTAATACAGGGGTTTACGTAAACGTAGGGGTCTTGGTTGTTAGTTTATAATTTAGTTGTATTCTCTAGATAGATAGTATAGAACTCTAAGGATATACCTTGCCTCTATACTAACCCTAATTAGGTAAGCGTAAGACGCCTACAAACTATATATATACGTAATATTACTATTACTAGTAACTTCTCTTTTATAGTTTATAATATTACTAAACTATTAAACCTTTTTTATAGTAACTAAAGAAAGTCTTTATAATATTAAAAGAATATTATTATAGTATTTATATAAAAGAAAGTAAATAATTTAGTTATATAAAAGGAAATCCCTTATTACTTAACTTAACTCTTTACTTAAATTATTAGATAGTTTATATTAAAGAACTTCTTAAGTATCTTATTTAGAGTAGTTTTTATTATTATATTAGTAGAGTTATCTTAGCTATTAATCTACTAAATCTTTTAAAGCTTATAATATTTATAAGATTATTAAATTATTATAATATTAATTATTAAGTATTTCTCTTTTATAGTTCTAAGTTTAACTAGATATTTATAAAGTAAATATAAATTTATATAAATAATTATAAGTATTATTAGAAATCTAAGTTATTTAGTAATTATATAAATAGTTATATTAATAGTATAAACTATATTGTTTCTTATAACTATTTTATAGATTTTAGAAGCTAGAATACTATATATTACCTACTTACTCTTAGTTAAACTCTAGTAAATAAGGTTGTCTTTAATCTTAAATTAGTCTTTATTTATAGATTTATTTATAAAGATAATCTTATATCTAATTTAAGAACTTAAATCTTTATTATTAGTAAATAATCTATCTATAAAAATAAACAATTTAGTATTTATAAGATTAATTATAATATAGTTAATACTATAATCTAAGTTCTTTATCTACTAGTTAATCTACTTATTTAGGTTTTTAATATCTTTATTTATAGACTTCTAATATTAAACTATAACTAATAGATTAAATAATACTTCTAGTTAGTAAATTATAATAATATATACTATATAAGTATACTATTCTATATACTCTTATTATATATTTATAGATTTAAAATTAATTAATCTAAGTTTCTTACTTTATTATTTTTATTAGAATTATAGAATCTTATCTTATTAACTTAAGATATATCTATTAAACAAAAGAGGATTTTCTAGAGTTAGTTTCTTTTTTAATTTAGTTAAAAACTTAGCTTTTTATAGTTCTTCTTCTTTTATAACTAAGAATTCTTTTATAATAATAATTAAAGTATTATTTATTTATATTCTAATAATTCTAAAGGTGTCTTTTATTATTATAACTAATAAATAAAGATTATATATTAAAGTAATTATTAAAAGTCTCTTTTTATAGTACTTATAATAAGTCGTCTATTAGTAAGTTCTTACTTTTAGGATTTTATATAATAGTTTTTATATAATTATTATTATTCTTTTAGAGTATAGATAACTAATTTACTTTAAAGGGTATATAAGGATTAATTAATTTAAGAATATAATTAACTAGATATAAGCTTAAATAATATCTTTAAGCTAGATATAAATATTCTTATTATAAAGCTAAAGAAGACTTAGTATTAATACTATAAGTACTCTCTAACTAGCTCTTTAAATTATTAGTAATTAAGTAAGAATAACCTCTTTTTTAGTATTATTATATACTTAGATAACTAGTTTTAACTTTTTATAAAAAGATTTTATAGCTTTACCTTTTATCTTATTAACTAATCTAGAATTAAAGATATAAATACTATTATTGGAATAATAGTTTATTTCAGCTATATCCACACGGTCATATAGTGGTCTATACTCTGTTTCAGGGTAGAGTACAACTTTATATATTATAGATAGAATAGAAGAAGACGAATAATTCAATACAATAAATAAACTATAGTAATACAGAGATATTACTATTTAGTATATATATACTATTGAACTATATCCCCTAGTTCAACCAATACTGATTAGTAGTTAACTATAACTATGATGTTCTATATACGAATTTATAGAAAACTATAGATCAGAAAGGTGGCCTTATTAGAAGAGATATATATACAAGAGAAGGATCTTAATTAGGAACTTATACTACTCTTTAAGAAAACTAGCTTATACGTTTTATACTAATAGATATTAAAATTATAAGTAGGAACTTATACTACTACTTGGAGATACTTTGGAAGATATTAAAACCAGGGGAAGACTTTAATTAGGAACTTATACTACTCTTCGAAGACAACTTCTATATAGATAAGATGATTATACTACCTATTACTATATACGAGATTAACTCTGATCTTTAGGGAGGAAAGTTTAGGGTAGATATAGAGGACAAGGATAAGGCTAGTACTATACTTTATATAAATATATATATTCTTTATATAATTATAGTTTAGGAGAGGAATAATATCAAGGATAATATATTATAGGAGGATTTTTAGGATACTTTTTATGAATAGTTAGTTGAATTATTCTAGAAGGTATCTCGAGAGGTAATTATTCATCTCTATATATTTCTACTAAAATATAGAGTTTGGATTAAAAAGAGGACAGGGTCTATAATGTATATTATAATATTACTGGAGGTATTATAAGTGGAGGAACAATATAAGTGGATAAGGGAGGAAGTAGAAACAATTGTTTAGGTATATAATAAAGAGTTTATATTAAGGTTTTGATAATTACTCAAGGATAAGGGGAGGATATATATATAAGTATAGGACTAAAGAGATAGAGTATAATAAATAGTTGAGATAGAGGAAAACCAATGGGAGTATAAGCTCTATATAAGGGAGAGGGATAATAGAGAAGTTTTATATCTCGATCCCAAGATATAAACCTAATCTCGACTTATACCTACAACTACTTAGTACAACGGTCTAAACCTAATAATTGAGTAATAGATACAAGAAAGAACTCTATACGAACTATATCGTTAATTCATAACTCTATAATATTCATTTATAACTCTATCACCTCTAGAAACAAGGATATAGCCGTAAAATCTTCAATTTAGTAACCTAACTCTAGAATAAACTCAAAATCCCGATAATATATAATTTTAACAGAGGATAGTAAAGTTACTTATAGATCTAATGAAGATCTATAGTAATAATAATCAGAAGTATAGAGGAAATATATACAATATTCTTGATATTAAATTATAGGTCTTCTATGATTATTATATAAAAATTAGATTAGACGAAGATAGATACTACCTTATATTTTCTATAATACTTAAGGATAAAGCTTCTGAATTCTACTATAATAAGATCTCCAGACGAAGATATAGCTTTACTGAAATAATCTATATAACGAAGATATACTTCGAGACGGAGGAGAAAAGGTAGTTGTATCTTATAGAATAGAGAGATACAAAGCTTGGAACTATTATCCAGAAATACCCTGACTAGTCAAGACTTGAATACCTTGAAATACTCTTTAATAAACTTTGTATAGTATAACGAGGATTACTGAATAAGTACTAAAATGAATATAGCCTTCGAGACCAAGTACTTAATACTTACTAGGATATTAAGGAGTATAGCTATATACTATTTAAACCATCAATGACTTTTGAAGGACTATATACTAAACTATATACTATAGTTAGTACTAAAGTATAAACTAAATAATCTTCTTTTTATCAAGGTAGAGAAGAGGACTATAAGGTAGAATAAAACTAGATAGATAGAACCTATAGAGACCAACGATTAAGATATCTACCCTATATAAACCAAGACTTTCGTGGAAATAGTAGTAAAGGAGGAAATTTACCAGGGAATTACCAAAGGAACCGGAATTTCTAAGGAGAATCAGATAAGAAATACTATATATATAAAAGACCGGGATATTGGTCTATAAAGTATACTAAAGAAGAATATACAAAGGTATATAGAAAGTTCAAGGAATAACTAGTTATAGAGTATAGAATCATAGATATAAAGGAGCTCCAATAATTTCTCTATAACTATAAAGGAATACTATATACTTTATACAAAGATAAAGAAGACAGGGACAAGGACCAACCCTTAGTCTCTAATATATATATAATAACCTTAATTACTGATATACTATATCAGGTCTTCATAACAGAACTTAGTGAAGTAGACGGAATATAAATAGTTACTAAATTAGAGGACTAGTCTACTACTTATATTATAATAAGAGAGGATTTAAGATAGAAGTATATTCCATATAATATAGACGCCTTTATATATAATCATAGATAGTCGTCAAGTATCTTCCAAGGAATAATACTAGATATAGGAGTATCAGGAGTTTCGATAATTAGGGAATAATAATTTATTATACTATAAAAGCTTGATCCAACTATTTAACTTAACTATATAAAAGTAAATAATAATATCATCAAGTTTAGAAAGGGATCAATAATATCAATGGGAATAATTACTATACAAACCCTAATTAGCCTAGTTACTACTTATATCATAGATATATTAACTCTGTTTTTACTATATATCCAAGATATAGATTAAATGAATATATATTTTAATAATATATAGAACTATATTATCTAAAATAGTAAGAGAATACCGATTATTAGGAAATAGGGACACCTATTTATACTATTATAAGACAACGAGATAGCCCTAGTATACTACTATCTAATAGAAGCAGAGATCTATATACTATATCGCTGATTTAGATACCCTTTAGCCTAAAGGTTGAAATCAGTCCTAGATAGGGTAGAATATAAGGTAGATATAGAGATAATATAGAAAATAATAAAATTCTATAAATATTATTAATTATATTTGAAATCACTAGGGAGATTCAAGTTCTTAATAAAAGATAAGATCGATTTCAATTACTCTGTACTAGTTGATATTATATACTTGGATGGTAAACCAGTTCTATATATTATAGATAAAGCTACTATATTCGGTATAGTAAGGTTTCTGAAAGATATTACAATAAAAATAATATAGAATATACTCTGTATATACTAGATAGATATATACCTTGGTCTACCGGACTACTTTATCTACGATATAGGAAAGAACTTCTCTTTAGTAGAATTTAAGTAGAATACTCGAACCATAGCTATAGAGGTAAAAGAAATTCTAGTTGAAGTTTATAATAGTATTAGTAAAGTTGAGAGATATTATACTCCGTTAAGACGTATATATAAAATACTATAAAAGGAGTTAAAAGATAAACTTCTTGAAAAAGAATTTATCCTTTAGATAGTAGTAAAAGCTATCAATAACTCTATAGGACTAAATAGACTTATCCCAACCCTTCTTATATTTAGTACTTACCCAAGGATATACAAAGATAATATACCTTCGCTATCGATGGTAAAGAGAGTAAAAGTACTTAATAATATAATAAAGGAAGTATATAAGATATATATATAAAGATAAATCAATGATATAGTATTAATATAGAATAGTCCTTATATAACGGAAATACTAGACCTACTACTCCTCTTAAATATTAAAGTTTGGAGAGAGGATAGTAGATAGAAAGGACTATATAAACTATTAGTAATTATAGGGGAGATATATACTATAGATATACTATATAGACCTACTAATTTTAGATCAACTATAGTAAAACCTTTCTTTATCAAAGAAATTTGGATAAAATCATAGGCTTTGGAAGTAACGGATATAACTCTAGAGGTAGCTCAGAAAATAATATAACCCTAGGAGTAGACCCAAGGATAGAAAGTACCTATAGTTGTAATACCTCGGAAGAGTATATAAAACCTAGAATAAAATATATCTAAATTATTTAGGACTATATTA
>PDUO01000023.1:101311-170145 GCA_003008705.1 Pezicula radicicola
GAAATCTATAGTATAGTAGTAGGGGTTGATATAGGTATTACTTTAGGTAGTATGATCAATATAATTATATTATAACTCTCTTTACCTCTAGTACCTATTATAGTATATATAGATTTATACTCGCTGTATAAGTACCTCGTTAAGCTCGGAATAACTAAAGAGAAGAGGCTTATGATTAATATTATAGCTCTATGATAATTGTACGAATGAAGAGAGTTTACTGAAGTCTGTTAGATAAATAGTAATGATAATCCAGTGGATACAATAACTAAAAGTAACCTAAACAATATATTAAAAATATTCCTTGATATAAATAAACTCTCTATATATATCGAGGGATAGGTTAAAAGAGAAAAGTAGTCAGAGGTTCTTTTATTTAGTTACTATTTGAATTTTATTTATTTTTCAATTACTTATTTATACTTGGATTTTCCTTTACTTAGTTATATATTTTTCTAGTTACCTACTTATTTATTAACTATATATAGAACTAGTGATATATTCTATTTCTCCTTAAAGGTAATTTTCTATGATATTTACTTTATATTTCATTTTAGTATTTTAGATTAGTACTTAGGTAGATATATTACTATAGGTATATGAAGTACCTATATATATATATAGTTGTGTATTTTGTTTTTCATTATATAATTTTTAATTACTTATTTACTAGAGAGGTATTTTAATTATTGAAAGGGATTAATTAGGTATTTCCTGTTTAATAACCTATACTATATACTAAAGTATTATATTGAAAAATAATCGAAAACCCCTTATTATTAATTAAATTATACTTAGTGATTACTTATGATTACTACTACCCTTACTATATCTAGAATCATTACCTCTAAGTCCTCTACTCATCATCGGAGGTTATAGTACCATGGTCTTAAATATATTACTACTACTGTCAGAGTCTCCGTCTAGATAAATATTAGCTTCCTTGGTGGGCTTTTTCCCCTTCTTCGATTATTGTATAGGAGGTAAACTAGTTGGGATGATTAGATCATTATTTATACTTCTGGTACTAGTGTATATACCTTGTATACCGGAGAAGTCCTTTCGAGAAGAAGAGTAAGGATTATCTATACTATATAAATCAGGGAGTACAGGTCTTATGAAAGTAGATACTATAGATGATTAGAAAAGTAGAAGTAAAACTTTAGGGAGTACTTATAATGTTTATATCATGATCCGGCTTGATTTAATAAGTATCCTCTATATATACCACTAGTAAATTCTGGCCTGTATATGATATAAATACTAAAATAAGGGTCCCTCCTACTACTAGTAGAATATCTAATATATAGATTTTATTGATAATTCTTTTAAATCATCTATATAAGATATCCTTGAAGTCTTTAAGGATAAGTCCAATCTATAATTATACCCTTTATACTATGTCTCTTAGATAAGTATAGCTCAAGGAATATATATATACTATCTCTAGTATACTGACGAGTAAAGCTATGATTATATAGAGATAATCGTGAAATAAGTACCTCAACATCAATAACTAGGAGTAGATTACTCTTAGGGTAAACTCTCACTAATACTCCTATACCTTGTCTAAAGTAATGATTTAAGTAGGTATTTATGAATATCTATATATCCTTATCACTGAAGGTAATAATTATATTAGTGGTAAGTTAAGATATAATAACTTAAGGAAGGGATATATTGAAGGAAGAGTATAGTACGAAGTAAGATATATTGTTTTAGGAAGATTATACTAAAGATAACTTAATGTTTTAATATATTTAGGAGATGGAGGTTGGAAGAAGAAGATAGGGTATTTATACCCTTATTTCAATTACTAGGGTAGTTTAATCACTTAACTATACTTGATTCTTCGACTTCAGTTACTTAAGTAGTAACTACTATATTCTATATTAATGTATAAAGGTATTTATAGTTACTTTATAATAAAGAAAAGTTACTAGTATTGGAATAATAGTTTATTTCAGTTGTATCTATATAGTTATATAGTGGTCTATACTTTGTTTTAGGGTAGAGTATAACTTTGTATATTGTAGATAGAATAAAAGAAGACGAACAATTCAATATAATAAATAGACTATAGTAATATAGAGATATTACTATTTGGTATATATATACCGTTGAACTACGTCCCCTAGTTCGACCGACAACTATTATATTCTATAAGATTATATAGTATAAATTTAAATACTCTATTAGTAATTAGACTATTAATTTCCTTCTTAGCTAATACCTTAAATAGCTCTCTTAGAATAGTAATAATACTCTTCTTTTATAGCTTAACTATAAGGTCCTAGTTAGTTTACTCCTTATAGGTTATAAATACTATTATTAATTTAATTCTATAGATTATAGTATTAAAGAGTTAATTAGTAAAATCTTTAATATTATTAAGATAGATACTAATCTTTTTAAAAAAGTAATTTTAATTATCTTAGTATATATTAATAATAAGAGTTCTTAGTCTATTTTAGACTTTTAAGAGTTAACCTTAGCCTTATTATATAATTAGTAATATATTATTAGATAATAGATTAATTTAATTCTTATTCTTTTATTATTCTATAGTATTAAGTCTCTGTTTTATAATATTAAGTCCTTATTTTATAACTTACTTTTAACCTTACTCTTAATCTTCTTTTTCTTTATAGAATAGTTTTATAGCTATAGATTAGAAATAGATAGGTCTTTATAGTATTATAAGTATATAAGTTTCTTTATTTATTATAATTAGTTTATAAGGTCCTTTTTATATTTTATTCTCTCTCTAGACTTATATATTTAAATTAAGAGGTAGATTAAGTATTATAAGGGTATCTAAGTTATTTTATATTATAAAAGTATTTATAACTTAGTGTTTAGTATAAATTTAGTATACTTCTTTTATAGTTTTATAAATTATATATACCTTCTTTATAATACTTAAAGCTAGTAGATCTAACTTTATTATTCTAGAGTATACTCTAAAAATAAGAAGTATAAGTATAATTTTATTTAGTTCTATAGAATTGTTTATAGCTTTAAATACTATTTAAAGAATTATATCTTAGTTAAGTATCTCTTTATTAAGTTCTTCTTTAATAATTTTATAAGTATATTATACTAAAATATAATATCTCTTTACCTTCTTTATACTATAGTATATCTTAATAGATACTTCTTTAATACTAATTAATATTAATCTAGTATATTATCTAAATTCTATAAAAGTAAATTACTTCTTAGTATTATATATAAGATAATCTAGTAGACCTTAGTAGATATTAATCTATTTTATTTATAGTATCTCCTAGATATATTTTACTAAAATATCCTTAAGAAATCCTCTTTTATTAAATATAATAACTAAATCTATAAGGTATAGTATAAGCTTCTTATTAAGGTATATAATATTAATAATAACTTTATAGTTAAACTTATAATTATCTTTTAAAGTAAACTTAAATTATCTAGAGAGTAAGTTATATATTTAGTACTTTTAATAAAACTTTATAAGTTCTTTAATACTTTAGTAGTTAAATTCTTAGTCTACTTACTTAAGAATCTTAATTAAACGTTATATAAAAAAGTAACTAAATTATTAGTAAAGTTATTATAATTCTAATTCTATAAGATAACTAAATATTAGTATCTTCTTAGATTATTATAAAAGTATAAATAAGTATTCTTATTTTTATACTATAAGAATAATCTTATTATCTTAAATTAAAATATTCTTAAGGTTATTAAATTTAACTTATAGTTTATTTATATCTTAAATATATAATAGAAATAGTATTTATATTATTATAATATAAAATATAATTATACTAATTAGTATTATAATATAAATTAAGTTTTTAAATACTACTCCTTTTTTACTAAATTAAATATTATAGTCTTTAGTTATAAATATATTAAGTTATATATAGGGATTTATCTTTTATAATATTATAAATTATAAGTAGTCTACTATAGAAACTCTTACTACTCTAGTATCTAGTATAATACCTTAGAAGGTTATTAAATAATAGTCCTTAAGTATAAATATAAAAGATTTACTTATCTTTAATAGTTTAGTAAATATATTCTTTTAAGTAATTATATATTTTATAATTTAGTTATTAAGAATAGTAAAGGTCTAAGTACTATTAATCTATTTATAGAATTAAGTAAAGAATTAATAAGGTTATAAATTAAACTATAAAGTTAGAGATTAGTTAATAGGTAGGTTATTAAAGCCTTTAATCCCTTTATAGTCTATAAGAAAGTACTAAAAGTCTTTAAGATTAATATCTTACTTTACTATATATTATAATTATTATTAGAACCTTAAAAATAAGTTCTAGTATTCTTTTTTTAGATGTTTTATTAACTAATATCTTAGTTTATTATAAATATAATATTTCTTTTATTTATAAGAATAGTTTCCTTTTTAAAAATTACCTTTATTATAGCCCCTTTTAGAACTACTTCTAAAATTTACTTTATAAGAGTTACTTCTAAAACTACCTTTATAGCTTCTTTTATAACTTTCTTAAAATCCTCTTTAGTCTTCTTCTTTACCTTATATAAAAGTTTAGTTAGTCTAGTATTAGCCTTAGGCTTTAAATATATTATAGTTATTATTATAGTTATTATATAAAACTATTTATTAATTAAATTACTAGTTCTTATATTATAAGAGGGTAGAGATATATATATACGTATTATCTAAGTATATAATAACTATAGTTTCTACTTAGAGTAGTATAACTATCTAAGAGCTTATAATAAAGAGATAAAATAAATAATAAGTTAATAGAAAATAACTTCTAGTCTTCTCTTAGAAGTAATAAGAGTAAGGAATATATTTAGAATTTATATAATTACTTAATTACTATATTCTCTTTTAAATAATAATTTAAATCTATAAAATTAATCCCTCTCTTTATATTCTATTAATCTTTCTTTTAATTTATATCTAATTAGAAAGAACTAATAAAAATAACTACTAAAATACTAGAGGTTTCTAAGAATATAAAATCCTTACTATATATAACTCTTATTATAAACTAATATCCTTTAATAATTCTAAACCTAGTACTATTAGCTTTTATATCTACTCTTTAGTTTCTTTATAGAATATTCTTCTTATTTATAATAAGATAATTTAGGTTCTAACTAGACTTAGTTTATATAAACCCTTAATTATAATATAAGTAATAAATAAAGAACTAGTTAAATAGTTTAATTCTTATAAAATAAAAGAGAGGTAGTAGATCTTTATATATATAAACTAGATATTAATTAGTATTTAAATCCTATATTAAAAGACTAATTTTAAATACTAGGTAAATATATATAAAGTATTATAATTAAAAATTAATTTAGTAGTAGAAGCTCTAAAAAGTAAAAAAAGTAAATATAGCTTATAATAAGAATATACTATTATATAACTAAAATAAGCCTTAATAGCTAATATACCCTTTTAGACTTAATATAAAAAAGACTATAAATAAGTAAAAAAATTACTTAAAGAGGAAATAATAAAACTATATACTTTAAAGTAATAATAACTATAAATAATAAAAATTTAAAATAAAATTAAGACTTATTTAAAGCTAGTAATACTATAATTTAATTAGTTTTAAATATTAAACCTTAGTTTAATTAAGCTTTTAATATTTTATAATTTAATTTAATAAATAAAATTAAAGTACTTTTAGACTAGTAATAGCTTTATAAAGCTATTAACTAGTATATTATCTATTAGAATCTATTTAATATATATATTTCTTTTTTAAACCTCTTAGTAAAGCTAACTCTAGTATATATCTATATATTTAAACTTAGTTTTAAGCTTTAGAGAGTTGGTTTATAAAAGTCTAATAGTTTAAAGATTATTATAAAATAATTTTAAGGTTTTATATTGCTGGGAATATAGTACGGAACCCTCAAGGTTCTGTAAGCGAGCCAAGTAGCCGAGGACTACTTATATCGTAGCATTCGTTTCTGTTCCGTAGCATCATCATCAATCTATCAATCAAGTCGTTACAGTGTTTATTAGTTCTACCTATTCTCTTACGAGTATACTCACCCTGGTGATTCCAACAAAGTTAAATACACTTTAGAATTTGATACTATAGGACCGAAGAAAAGATAATAAAAAAGATAATTAGTCTATTCTAATATCGGCAAAAATCATGATTTTTGCTTCGTATATATGCCGAATCCAAGTAAATTCTACAAATCAAGGCTGTTTATGATTAAATGTACAGCAGGTCAACCAGAGGGCGTAAAATAACATGCTCGTGACTTGCTTATCTTCCTTCATGCATATTCATAGCCAACCAAATAAAGACAGACCACAAAAGGATACCAAGACGACCTGATCTGTAAGATGACATAAGATAATGAGGGGTTCTTCCAGTTAAAACAATCCAAGTCATGATCTTCTTCCACTTCGATATTTAAACAGTTCAACACGCCCAAAATATAGTAAATCAAACGAAGTCAAGAAGTCTACAGCAGCTGCATCCCAAAAATGACCACCACAACAACACCACCCCTTCAAAACCCTTCCTATTTCCTCCACAGCGCAGGAAATGCTCAAATTGCAGATACGCCATACCCAATAATCGACGATCCATACGATGTAATAGTCAAAATAGCATACGTCGGAGTATGCGGAAGTGATGTACATACACCTCATTCCTTCCTTCCCTCAAAACGATCATCCTTCAATGAAATCTGATAAACCACAAACCTTAAGTAACAAGCTAACAAACAAATCAGGTCCATTTCTGGACTCACGGCGGAATCGGCACCAAAGTCTCCAAACCCTTGATAATGGGACACGAAGCATCAGGAATAATCCATCAAATAGGCTCCAAAGTGACAACCCTCAAACCAGGAGACCACGTAGGAATCGAACCAGGACGACCGTGTCAACGTTGCAAGATGTGTAAAGCAGGACGTTACAATCTCTGTCCATCAATGGAATTCGCAGCTTGTCCACCTGAGTCTCATGGAACATTGACTAAGTATTACAAAACAGCAGAAGGATTTTGCATTAAGCTTTCACCAGATGTAGGATTGGATGAGGGAGTTTTATTGGAACCGTTGGCTGTTGCTGTACATTGTGCGCGGTTGGCTAATATTGGGGTTGGGATGGATGTTGTTGTTTTTGGAGCTGGTACTATTGGGTTATTATGTGCTGCTGTGGCTAAGGCTTTTGGTGCGAAGAATATCGTCGCTGTTGATGTGAATGAGGGTCGACTTGATTTTGCTGGGGGGTTCACGGGTTGTGATACCTTTCATGCATCCCAGGAATACTCGGCTGAAAAATCTGCACAGTTGTTAACTTCAACTTTCAATTTGGGCGATGGGGCAGGTGCTGATGTGGTATTCGAAGCGACCGGAGCTGAATCCTGTATCGAAACAGGTATACAAGTTTTACGACCTGGTGGAACCTTCGTGCAAGTTGGGCTGAGCAGCAAGTCCAAGATACAATTTCCAATCATAAAGTTTGCTGAGAAGGAATTACATATGTTGGGATGTTTTCGTTATAGTGCTGGTGATTTTGAACTGGCTAGCCATTTGGTTGAGTCGAAGAAGGTTTTGGTTAAGGAGCTGATTACTGGGGTGGAGCCTTTTGAAAGGGCTACTGTTGCTTGGGAGAGGACGAAATGTGGTGATGGGATTAAGAATCTTATTCGTGGTCCGGCTGATGAGTCTGTCTGATTCTGTATTTCCTTTCAAATTGACTATAAATCTGTAGTGGAACTTATCTTAGCAGATGGCATAGGTTATGAATTATGGGTAATGAAATAACTTGCATGTTTAGTTTCTAAGACTTAGTCTAAATCTAGTTGTGGCCTTTTGCTAAGTGAATAACTATCGAGCCGTGTGGTAAATGCGCTACATTTCTTAGGAATTGTTCCATGCACATGTTTCAGGAGGGAAACTTCGGCTTTTCACTCCTCGAGGTGTGATATGAGAGGTAAGAGAGCTACTGGACAATATTATTCGTACTCTGTTCGTTCTTGTAGTTGAGCGAATTCTGCTCGGCAAATTTACCCCCTTTTCTCTGTCATGAGGTGAGTCGCTTAGGATATGGCTTATTCTGCTGACCTGTCAATCTCCGAATGCATCGAGGCAATGTCCAACTCCTCAATACTTATCATCTGCACATCTTTCACAAGCAAGAATAATAACGACCGAAGAAACAGTTGCGAGGAAATGCGCCGGTACTAGGTATGAAGATAGCTATAATTTTGTATTAGAGCCCGCCAAGGCTAAAGAACGATATAATAGAATATAATAAAAAAAAGGTATTTAAAGAATTAATTAACATTAGAAATGTGTAAAGGGCCACCATGAAGGATTCTCAAATGTCTCAAGCATTGATCAACCGACCGGGCAAAATAGCACAAAGGTATCACAAGGTTCCTCTACCTCTCTGCCCTCTTTCTTCACTCCTTTATTGGCGCCGGTGCCAACCAGCCTCCACGATGCCTTAAAGCATAAACTCGTAGATAACTCATACCGAAAATACGAGTTCTTCGATTATATAGCAGTACCAATCCAACTTTCCGTACGATCCGCCTGCGTCTTTGGAAGTTCGTCGTTTCCAGCACTAGCATCAAACTTAGGTTCTTCGGGTTTCTTGTCTGTCTTAATCTCCTTCGACATTCTGAACGACCCAAACGGTGACACAGTGCTCAAGGATTCATTAAGTTTGCTTGCAAAAGTCGGCGGTCTCGTCGGGTTGTCCGGATCATAAACCAGCACTGTCTTTCTCGATGTGGTGGGCTTGAGAGTTGGCTCGGACTGCTCGGTCTCTTCTGCCGTACTTCCAAATGACCATTGGAGCCTCTTTGGTTTATCCGGCCAACCTCCAGGAAGAGGGAAATCCGAAGGCGAGACATTCTGCTTCCATTCTCCTTGTGCTGATCGATGACCCTCAAGTTCGGGATTCGAAATGCGTCGTTCGGTGTCCATAGAGTTTCGTCCTTCTTTCATGTCACCTGTGGCAAACCCGTTGTTGGAAGTTGGGGATCCAGGTTTGCGATTGGCTCTGCGCTTTTTATACCGAACCAGGAGGAAGTAGGCTAGGATTGATATGAGGGAGGAACCGATGACGCTGGCAACTATCGCGATTGCTGCTTGTGTGGCTGTTATGGCTTGGACCTGCGAAGCTCTAACAGTGGCTGCTGCCTGGAGCTGTAAGAAATATGGTGGTTAATTGCCATTCGAGTTTGAAAAAGCTAAAGGTTTACTCACAGCGGCAGATGAAATTGTCTCCTTGGCTTGCTGTAATGCAAACGTAGCAGTCGCTACACGACATGTTAGCTAATATATAACATAGCTAAGGACCAATTCATGGCTAACCTCTCGCGTCCGAAACGTCGGAAGCTGCACTGGCTTGGGCAGCTGCAATCGATTGAGAAGCGCCAACTTGTGCAGATGAGATAGCAGCGGAGGCAGATCCCTGCGCTGACACAACAAGTGAACTTGCGCTCGCCGAGGCGATAGAAATTGCGGAATTTGCGCTGGCTGTTGCCATGGCCACCGCCATTGAAGCACTAGCAATTGCCTGTAATTAAACACGCGGTGTTAGTTTAATCATCTTGAATAGCAGAGTGGTTACACAACCACAACGCAATCGCTATGAAAGAGGGAATTCTGCTGCAAAGAAGTTGAGTACATACAGATGCGGCGGCCGCGGACGCTGAACTAGCACTACTGAGAGCTGCTGTGACTGAGGCTGAACCAACAGAAACAGCACTAGAGGCCGAACTCGAAATAGACGTTAATGACGAATTCGCGGCGGATGCTGCTGCGCTTGCAACATCGGCGTTACTTTGGGCTATTGATTGAAGTACCTGGGCCGATGATTGGGCCTGTTGCGCAGATGATTGGGCTTGTTGTGCAGCTGTTTGTGCAGCTTGAGCTTCTGATATGGCTTGAGACTTTTCTCTTTGTAGATTAGAAACGGTTGCTGATAGTACGCGAGCATCATCAGATCTTGCGCTGCTGAGTTGCGAGTTGCAATCACCACCACCACCACCCAGTATTGACGGTACTTGGCGCTCTTCTATTCTTCGAAGAACAGCACGGTCGCAGAGAGATGGTGCTGATGTGACTAGAGTATCTGGGGAACTGTCTGCAGTCGCTGTCTGGATAAATGATATTGCACTTGGCTCGAAGTCGGGTTGGATTTGGTTGTGTGAGAGGTCGACAACCCATTCAACATGAGTTGCGACAAACCCATTGTCCTTCTCAAGGGCATGCTGAGAATCGACCACTGCACGCTCGAGTGCTGTTCTTTCCCGTATCTCCGAATCATTGCTTGCGGATACACACAATAGAAGCGTTGCAAAATTGAGAAGATGCCAGACGCCCCTTCTGCTTCCATCTCTTCTCCAAATTACAAAATAAATGCTCATCGGCATACTTCTTTAGGAATTATGTATTAACGCAGTACAGAATTATCAAAGGGGAAACATGGTACGTCGCTCACAGACGCATATTCCAAGATTAAAATCAAAGACAAGAAATGCAACCGGCCAGCGGAAAAGAGAAGAAGGAAATCTGTGAGTATTGATGCTAAAACAGAAGGGGCAAGATCAAAACCTTTCAGGAATCTTTCGATTACTGGGCCATTGCTTGGCTAAATGATCGACACATAAGTGCCAACTGCATGAACACCAAGTGGGTTACAGTACGGAGTAGACCTAAGGAAACTCTCCGTAGCTTCACCACCTTGCCTCACGAGTTATGCCATTACCGGCAACAGAGCATAGGCATCGCTCCGATACTTTCCATAAGATAAGCGAGTGCTATCGAATGGATCTGCATAAGATCTTCTTTGCTCCTGTTAGTTTAACCTCCCGCATCCTTGAGTTCTGGGGAACGGAAGTACGTCTCCTTCGCGATCTACTCCGAAAAGGTCATAGTGTTTCCTATCTTGAAGTTGTTTCGAAACAGTACCTACGTCGGAATAGTCTGAGCTCCTGGCATGGCGAAGCGAATCGAACGATGATTTCGAATATGCTGATTTCTTGGTTGGCTGGCAGAGACAGATGAAATAGAAAACTGCCCAACGAAGTCTACACTATTTCACATTCGTACTGTAGTAACAAGGCAACCCTGGGAATGGGGACGACTGTGATTCAGATAACAAATTTCCTTGGGCCATCTCAACACCACACCACGTTAACTTGAACTTCCCCTAAGCAGACAGCTTGAGCTGCTTATTCACCTATGAAAATGATGTGTGGGTCTGGGTAATCTAAGAGAACGCAGTTTTCCCTTTTTTTTCAAGATACAAAATGAGCTTGCTTGGGCACCTGTTCAATTCTTTTCTCATTTATTTGCCATTTGTTCAACAATTGATCTCTCAACTAATCAACCTTAGCGTAGTAGGCAAACATACTAGCACGGACTAGAAAGTTCGACTAGAAAGACTTCCAGGATATGAGCTCCTGGCCAGATTAAACTTTATCAAGCATTCGCCTTTGGAAGTGAATGCCCGATAGAGAAGCATTATGCCCGCCAACTTGCGAGTCACGCTGCTTGGATGCTTATACGAATCTGGGAGACTTGGGTGTTCAGTCCTGTGACTGGTAGACCACACCGAAAGCCTCACGGCGAAAACAAGAGACACCAATATAGAAGAACAATAACAACAGTCACTTGACCAACGAAGAACGACATGATCCTCAAGCATTAATGAAATTGCCTCATGAATGAAGGACATAACAGGAGAATTTTTAAGTGAGAAGAGACCACAACATCCAGGTACCGAGCGAATCAGACAATGTTCTTTGGCTCTCCAAGGATAGCTATGTCTATGTAACGACTTAGCAGATGGAATTTAGCTGCCAGGGAGCTCTAAATCGATTATACCTCATCTACCAAGAATGAATGATTGCCATGCAGCATCGCGTGCCTCTGTCAACCAAGCACGATACTGTTCTTAGCTAAATGAAAACTATGGCCGTGTAATATTTAGCCCATATTGAAAGGCCATAGAGATATGCTGGTGGAAGTATTGGAAGATTGATGTATCGCGATAAACAGGAATGCCGAGTCTTGATGGTTGATGCTCGATGTTGTGAAGTTGATGTCGCGTGTGGTGGTTGCAAAACAGAAGCGGCCGCTAGCGTATCCGTCATGTTGCCCCACCAAGATCCCTTCTCGAGCTCTGCACCATCAAAACCCCACCACGAACACCACCCCATACACCTTCTAGAAATCCACACTCTCACCAACAAACCTCCCAAGATGGCAGACACAGATAGCCCCAGCGAGCCTCAATCCAGAAATATCATCTACTGTGGAGGTAAATCAACTTCAATTCCAATCCCCGTCACCTTCGAACCCCACCAACCCCTCCTTTCAAACCATTGACTGACAATTTCGACGTTGAACAGTTTGTACATTACCACCTGAGGTACGATATTCCCAGATCTAGAGAAGCTTCTTTCACACGGTGTAGGGATGGGAAGCGAGAGGAATATAGTACTGACAAGGGAGGAAGTAGTACTGCGAGTTCGGCGGCACAGTAAAGAAATGTCAAGACTGGCTACAAAAGAACCACGATGACATGTACGAGCGTCTCTGGTCCGAAGGTACGCATTCCCCTCCCTATCCCTCTCCAAAAACTAACCCCCAAAAACCCCATCCCATCATCCATCCTCAAACCACCCTTACATCAACTAACAACAAACCCCTATAGACGCCCTCTCAGCAGCAACCTCCGCCCTCTCGGTCGACGCCCAAAAGCGCGCAGCAAAAGATGCCCAAAAGAAAGCCGCCAAAGCCGAAGCCGCTGAGCAAAAACATGCACAAACACTCGCCGCTTCCAAAGTCTATATCAAGCGTGTTGAGCGTAATAAACGTAAATACGTAACGGCTGTCTCTGGTCTTGAAGCTTTCAATCTTGATCTTAAGAAAGTTAGTAAGGAGTTTGGGAAGAAGTTTGCGACGGGGTCTAGTGTGACAAAATTGGCGAGTGGTGGAGAGGAGATTGTGGTGCAGGGGGATGTGAGTGATGAGATTGAGGAGTTTCTGTTGGAGAAGTATTCGGAGATTCCGGAGGATAATATCGAGTTGATTGAGGATAAGAAGAAGAAGGCTGCACCGCCTGGGTGAGAAGAATGTCTCATGCTGGGTAGAGAATAGCACAAATACGACGAAATGATCTCTGAAAGCATATATGCATAACCAGGCATACGCTAAACTCCAAAGGTGCTAAGTCTACCTCCGTACCAAAACTAAAACAGATTGGAGTCTGAATGATGTATGAATCTATTGTGCCAGGTTCATGTAAACAGTCCGTAACGCCCCACGCTAAATTACAAAATCCAGTCATTAATCCCAACAATACAAAATGTCAATTCCTCTTCCTCAACACTCGGCCACCAGCCGTAGTCGTTGTAGTCGGTTTTGGTGCAGCTGGAAGTTTCTTGCTTGCCTCTCCACGCATCCCTTTGAGTGTGCCCATTACCGACCTCTTAGCTGTTTCCCTTTTCGCTGGCGCAGGAGCAGCAGCCCTTTTAACGACTGTTGTTCCTGTTGTTCCTGTACTCGTCTCGCTTCCATCACTGACCCTCCCTCGTCCATTTCTTGTTGCAGGACGAGTTGGCAGGGTAGCTCCTCTCTTAGCTCTTCCCACTGGTGCAGAGGCATTACTTGCTGAACTCGAAGGTTCCGTAACTTTGCGCGTTCCCGCAGCTCGGCTCGACTTCGCTTTCTCTACCATATTTGAAAGGATACTGGCAGCCCCACCAGCTGGAGCAGATGCTGCTGATTTCGCTGGCGAGATGGGTCGTGCTAGGTGCGGTTTCACAGGCGAGCTGTTCATAGGGCGGACTGGGACTGGTCCTAATGCTTTGGTGACCTGTGAGCGTGTATTTGAAGACTTGGGAGAGAGGGCCTGTGGGTATTGGTTGAGACGTCGTTGGGAGGTCGCTCGTGAGGGAAGTGGTGGACTTCTGACGCGTTTCCTGGGATTCTCAGCGTCTTCATTTTCTTTGTCGGTGATTGACATCGCATCACTAGTGATCAATTAGCAAATGAGCCAGGAAATAAACAGAAAATGGAAAACATACCTGTGACGCTTTGCACTGCGCTGAGGAGGAGCTGGGCTTTGACGAGAACCGCGGCTCTCTCCAAGTATGTTCTTCGAGGGGGATTTAGGGATCGTAAGCGTGTTCTTTGACGATGTAGCTGTGGCCTGTCGGGATGATCCAGTAGTAGTCTCATTATATTTTCGAAGCAAATCCCCCATGTTGGCGCGTCGCAAATGCATTGGGATACGGGTAACCCTTCTCTCAATGCGAATCCGTAGGTCTTGCGCTTGAGCTGAGTATTGTTGTCGAAGTCTCCGGGCGCGTTCAGTAACTGAAATCAAGTTAATAACAAAAATTTGCATCCAGATTTTGGAGTAAAATCACCCTCTTGTTGCAAGTTGTCAATCAGCTGTTGCTTTTGCGCCAATGATAATTTCCCTATTGTAGGTTTCTTAATGGGGCTTCTGGTGGCAGGAGTTTTCGCCGGACTGCGTGTCTTCGCCGGAGTCATTTCTGATGGGGGCGCGGGAAAGCTCGTCATGTTTACAGAAGTCGTCGACTCGGTGGACTTCCTTGCCTTCTTCTGTCGCGTCGGTGCCATGTCGCGTCGTTGTATTTGTATTGTAGGGTGGTTTTTGCTTTTTTTGTAATTATAGCCCAGGTTCAATGGTGAGTATTCGTTAGTGTAATTTGCCCAGTGATTGAAGCGTGATATGTGAACTCGATATTGCAAGGTTCCAAAATGGTAGACAGATGTTACAAGTAAACAAAAGCTGGAGAGGAGAGGAGGAGGAACCGCATGGCTTGCATTGGGTCTAGCCTCAACCGAGCTCCAAACTTGCAGGGATGTCAACTTTAAGGTACGCGCGCATCGTAGCTACCTGGAACCTCATTTCATCATTTCCATCAACACTTCGAAAGACCGCTACCAACCCTTCAATTTCAATTTACTCATCTTTCGCACATATCCGGTTGAGTTGAATCACCTCACCTTAGCCCTAGACTTCGCCCAAAATGGTCCTCGAAGCTGTTATGGTAGTGGTGGACAACAGCGAGAGCAGCAGAAATGGAGACTACACACCTACTCGATACGAAGCACAATCTGATGCCGTCTCCCTGATATTCTCTGCTATCACACAGGCAAATCCCGAATCATCTGTAGGTTTGATGAGCATGGGAGGCAAGGGCCCGGAGGTTTTGGTCACTTTGACGACAGATCATGGCAAGATATTGGAGGGACTACACAGGACGAAGACGAAGATTAGAGGAGGTTCTCACCTTGCTACTGGCATTCAAATAGCAGGTGTAAGTCAAGTGTCATCGTTTCCGTGTGTTGTGACTAATGTAAACCAAACAGCTTGCCCTCAAACATCGCCAGAATAAGGCGCAGAGACAACGCATCATCGTATTCACCTGCGCACCTATTCCCGACGACGAGAAGACACTGATAAAGTTGGCCAAGAAGATGAAGAAAAACAACGTCTCGATCGATTTTGTTGCATTCGGCGAGCTGGACGATGATGTCACGAAGAAGTTAACAGCCTTCAACAAGAACGTGAAGGGTGGCGATGGGTCACATCTGGCAATTATTCCCCCAGGACCGGGTCTTCTTAGCGATCAACTTGTCACATCACCAATATTAAACGGAGATGGATCAGCAGGTGCTGGTGCGGGTGGTGGCGCTGATGGTGGCGATAGCTCTGCGTTTGAGTTTGGAATCGACCCTTCTGTGGACCCCGAATTGGCTCTTGCCCTGCGTATGAGTATGGAGGAGGAGAAAGCCCGAGTAGACAAGCAGAACAAGGAGAAAGCGGATGCAGAAGCCAAAGCCGCATTACCGGAGATCAAGGAAGAAGACGAGGCTTCACAGCCATTACTAGATGCTGAAGGAAAGCCAAGTGGAAGTAGCAAGAAGGACGACAAGCACGATGATGCGGACAAAATGGACACTGCATGAGTGCTTTATGGGCCGTGGGAGGATAATCGGGTTAGCATTGCAGCTGGCGTTGGGCTTGTACCATTAGATATGCACCGTATAATGATTACGCGTGAAAAGATGCTACATTCTGACGCATCTATATGCCCAGTCTTGTTTCCAAGGCCCCAGAAATGCTGTCAAGTTACCTAATTCGGCGACATTATATTATGCTGCCTCCAAGTTCCTTTTGTTCCATGCTCAGCCCCCAATCCCGATACTGTATCCCGAATGCCTCCATAGTATTTTATGCACCCAGGTCTCTATTGCTCATACCGTAGCAAATACCGGCTTGCTGTGAATGATTTCCTGTCATTTATCGCCTCACTATTATGCCACTCCTCACCTACTATTAAGCACCCTCAAATACTTCCCCAAACCCCTGTCAAACGCCTCACACCTAACAGGCATCTCCATCTGATAAAACGGATTCTTCATAACGAAATCACTATACAAAGCATAAATCCTCCTCAAAATCTCATCCACATTAGGCTGTTGGGGTTCGGTAAACAACAAGAATTTCGTTCCTGTCAACGTCTGGAAACACTGTAGTCGAAAGTGTTCGGTCTCTAGGACTTCGATTCCAGATGGTGGATCGTTGCGGTGTGTTGGGTCTTGGGAGCTGGATTCGGAGCGGAGGGAGAGAGAGTTGAGGGAGCTGCGGTTTGTGGGGGTGGATGAGGGGGGTGAGTGGAGGGGGTGGAGGCGGGTTGTTATTGCGTGGATTCTGTGTGAGATGGAGAGTTAGTTGGGGGACGGTAGGGTCTGCGAGAGGAGGGCTATAAGGAGGTTGGGTAGGAGTGGGAGAGTGTACCCGTGAAAGGTACCGGCGAGGACCAGGTAGTCGTTGATATTTAGCTTGTTTAGACCCTCTGCAAAGTCTTTCTGGTAGATTAAACCACCCGCTTTATTGATGATGATAAGTGCGTAAACGGTCCTGATATTCACATCCAAATCAGCAGCTATCCAATATGTCCATGCTAAAGTTCCCAAAGTCCAAAGTCCAAGGTCCAAGGTCCAGGAGAAGACATACATAGTTGCGGTAATCCAAGATCACAGACCGTCCAGAGAAGAGATCTTGAGCGCAGGAGAAGCTGCGCAGATTTCCACCGTAGCTTCACATTCAGAATTCGTCGATGTCCGGCTCTCAAGGATTGTGGTGTTGCGATTGGCGCATGTACTAATTCGTGGTCGTTCGTCGTTATGATACGAAAGGACGCTAAAATTTCCCCGGATTTCTTTCACGTCTTGGGTCTGGCGATCTCGAATCTTCTTCACGCGATAACCTTCCATTCCACCCACCACGCGCAATTCCCACCACCTTCACTCCGACACAGTCGCTCGACTCTTACCTTTACCTTTACAACATCTCCTCTCTGCCAGCAACCAACGATACTTCTGTATATCATTGCGAGCTTTATTAGGCCTGTGCGGTAGATTTGAGAGAGGGAAAGATAGAATGTCTACACCAGCTCCTACGTCTCGTACGCGCGAAGCTCCTCAGGGTGATGAAGAGGCTGCTGCTGAGTTGAAGTTGGGGGAGTTTCAGGATGTGGATGCGCTGACGCATTCGGAAGCTGCGTTGGTTATTAATGCGCTGGTGTCGAAGAGGAGGTTGGATCATAAGAATATTAATGAGACTGAGTATGTCTGTTCAGTTTTGTCTTGTGGCACAAACACATGGGGAAGCAGCTGCGTGTAGAGGTTGGGAAGGGCCTGTTGGCAAGGGATGGCAAGGGAGGTATCGAAGGGCATCTTGGCTAATTATTCTACAGGATGTTGGTCAAGACTCAGGATTACCTGGATCACTTCGCGCGTTTCAAGAACAAGCAGAATGTCGAAGCGGTTGAGAGAGAGCTTTCTTCACACAAGGAATTGGCTAAGTTTGAGAGGGCACAACTTGGTACAGCAATGCTCTGAACTTCAGTGGTTTCTTGAGCTGACCTGACTAGGTTCTCTGTGTTGCGATTCCGCCGAAGAAGCCAAGACACTTATCCCGTCCCTTCAAGATAAGATCTCCGACGATGACCTCCAGGCTCTTCTTGACCGAATCACGGATTTGATGGGTTATGGTGCGAACTGAGGATATCCCTACCTATTTTGAAAGGAAACACGCGGTGGGTAGATGGTGTGATTTATAATAACAGACGTGGGATGGGAAAACTGAAAAAACATTTGGCGTTGATGGGTAGCATGGTATCGTTCGTTGGTTGCATGGAGCATGAAATGGAAGTGCATTGCATAGCAGGGCGTGGAGATCTGGGCGTTTGCGACTTTATATTCTTCACAGATTGATGCCTTCGGTAGGTTGAGGTGGAGACAGACATGAGAGAATTTTGAAGCAGAAAGAAGCCTTGGATACTGACCAGGCTGGGTTTAGACAAAATCGAACAGATGAATGAGTAATTTGTTTTACCTAGGGGATGGGCTTAGTGTTCTGAAATGGTTCTCTCCATTTCGTTTCTTCGGTCGATTAAGAAAATCTACAAGTGTGCAAAAGTCCAATGAACAGAGTTGCTTCAAGTTCTCAAGATCAGCTCACGGACTCAGGGATTTTGAAGACTAAGCCGATATGAAGACAATGCTGAGCTAAGTTTCTCCAAAATAATCAACCCAGGTTTCTCCGTACTTACTCCTCTCCCCTTCATGGTCTTATAATAATTGATGGGCTATTCTCCCCTTCTACCCATGCCAAAAATCTGCATCGATTAGTCTCTTCTTTCATCCACCAGTTGTCATAACAGGATACCCACAAAGAGAACAGGATTTTCATGAACTTTACCGTGGTATCGTCTTACAGATAAGACTTGAAGTCTTCAGAATGCACCAGTATTACAAGCAGATGTGTTGTCTGAATTCTTGCTGAAGTAGCGGACATAGTTAATCATTAGTGCTTGAAGATTACATCTGTGCAGTTGGTTGAAATGCTCAATTATAAATCTGTTGGCCTTTTCACAACACCATCGTTCCTTCGAATTACCACTGATATCTTAACATTTTGTTTCCTTTTTTTTTCGTCTTTTGTTGTTTGTATTCATAGCGTTAATCATTACATTATTCATCTCATCATCATTATCATGATTGATCATCAATCTCATGCTGGCACCACAGTACCATATGTCCAAAAGCCAACCTGCAATATGCTCTGCAGCAGCTTCCGCATAATATCTCGCCTCAAAAAAACCTCAAAGAAAGGAAAAGAAAAAATAAAAGAAAAGAAAAGCCTCGCAAGTGTCGAAATTCTCCTTTGCTCCTTGCCTTTGATCACCACAACGCCAACCAAATCTACTCCAAACCCCTATCCATCAATCCTTTCTACCCTCTCCCCCTTCCAACCACCATTTCCAACTCCCACACCAATCTCCGGTGAAGTCTGCGGACTAACCTCAGATCTACCACTCCATCTCTCTCCCACAATCATAGGACTAACTTGTTGACCTATACCATCACCTCTTCTCTCACTCACCTTAGCATTTCCACCACAATCTCCGCTCGCACCACCATCACCACCCATCATCGAAGTACCACAGCCACTACTACCACTTCCACCCTGCTTCTCAACCCTCCCCCAAGACCTCGGTTTCGGATCAAATTCTTGCCAACTGGTAACATCACCCATATCACACTCTCCCTCCCTACCTTCACCCTCAAACCCATCCCTTCCTTTACCATTTCCATATCCATATCCAAATCCATTTAAATTCGATCTCATCATCCCATTCTCTTTCATACCATCTTTCATAGTTTTATCATTAGATAAAGATTTCTTCTTCTCATGACGTGGAGATCCAAAAGTATTCTGAGATCGAGGTGGTGATGGTGTTTCTGAGGTTGACTTCTGAGGTGGTGTTGGTGTTTTTGGGGATGGGTTACGCTTTGGGTTTGTTGTATTGAGGGAGGGGGAGGGGGCACTTAGTTCTGCTGTTTGTTTTGTTTCTGTTGGTGTTGTTTGGTGGGTAGGAGGAAGTGTGGAAAATGCTTCGAGTTCGTTTTGTGGGATTATTGGTGTACTGTCTAGATGTGGTATTGGGTCTGGACTGTAGTTGTTTCTTGTGTTCTCTTTTCCGGTTTGGTTTCTTGCGTTTTCGTTTGTTGCGTTTCTGTATCCAGGGTTTGAGTTTTGAAGTTGAGAATTTTGAGCGTTGAAACCGGGTCTTAGACAAGATGGATGGTCGATTTCGTTTGAGCTTTTCTCATTCATTTCATCGACCCAAATGCCAGAAGTAGAACCAATATTTCCCCTTCGACTAGAAGAACTTTTCAATCGACCCCAAAAACTAATAGGAATACCTTCTTCTCCTACACCATCTGTGCTCGGAACACCGGTTTGAAAAGAATCAGAATTCGTAGTATCAGTAGGCGTATCCAATTCCTTTGCTTCTTCATCTCTAATACCTTCCACATCACCTACTCCATCTCCATTCATACCCCCATTCATACCTCTATTCATATCTCCATGACCGTGATCATTTTGATAAGGAGATATCGTACCCCTCGATTCATTTAACCATTTCTTCTGTTGATTTGCACGACGGCGACGAAGATAGAGGAGGAGGAGGAGGATGAGGAAGATGAGGGAGCCGATGGAGACTGTGGAGGCTATTATTGCTGTTTTGTGGTTTGATGGAGAGGATGAGGGTGATGATGGTGGGGTGGATGAGGTGGAGGTTGTTGGTTGGATGGTTAGAGCTGCTGAGGAAAGGGGCTCCGAGGGGGAGGTTGTTACTGCGGTTGCGGTATTGCTTGTTGGGGAGGTGCTGAGTGGTAGGTCTTTTGTTGATGTAGCGCTTACTGCGTTTCCGGATTTTGATGTTGCCGTCGTGATAGTGGTGATTGTAGATTGAGGTTTAGTAGCAGTAGTAGTACTCCTTGTATTTATCAAAGTAGAACCTTGACCAGCTACAAAAAATCATCACATCAAATTAGCACTCCATCCCTCAATCAAACCGAAATCCAGAAATCCGAAAATCCAAAATCGAGCAAGCAACTTACTAATTGTAGTAGAGGATGGCGCACCATCATCATCAGAGGTAGTACTAGGAAGAACCGTGATCTGAACAGGTGTTTTCGACGTTGTTGAACTAGTTGCTCCTCCGTTGACATTGGTGTTTGAATCGTCAGGACATGTTGATAAATCACATGGATCTACTGAGCAACAACCTGTGAAATCGTTGGATTTACAGACGTACCATGCTGTTCCTGAGGTACAGGTGTCGCCTGGTGCGCCGGCTCGTTCTTGGAAGAGGATGGAGTGAGGATGAGGGTGAGGGTGAGGGGGGTTATTATTGATGATCATTGTATTGTCCCTTCTTTTGAGCTGGTATTAAGCTGGTGTTGTTGGTATTGTGGTGAGGGTATTGTGCTGGATAATTGGAAGGGAAAGGAAAACTTGAAAGGAATGGAAGAATAGTGGAGGTGAGGATCCGGTGGATTGAATTGATATTGGCCTTGCGAGATTCCCAAGAGAGTCTGAAGAGAGGTGTAAGAGAATGAAGCTGATCACGTTCAAGAACATCCACCGTCTTCGACCTTCGTCCTCGCAACAAGAAGCATGAAGACATATGATTACTCCATCTCATCAATCTCAAAAATAAAACTAAAAATCTAAAGTAGGATCGGATCTTCTTTGTTCCAACTTCCCACAAGTTTCCATTCCCAGATTCCAAAATCTGCAACTGATAGACAATCCAACATTTTCTGATCAGCCATTCATATCATTAGTTTGATCAAAAGTCGGGTGTTTGCATTTTATCACACGATACTTGTCACCCCTACAGAACCCGAAAGAAGTGTTGTGATTTGTCTGTAGAACTGGAGCTATTTTTGTTTGTTTGTATGTGTGCTCGTTCGAGGTTCGTTTGTGGTTTAGTTTTACGGGTTGTTACAGGAAGTGAGTTTTTAGTTCCCGTTGTGGATGGATACTTTCTTTGGGGTAAAGTGGCCGAGTGGTTTTGGTTTAGATAGGGGAAGTCTTGGTTTCAGGTGGGTTGATGGGATCTGGGGATTTTCTTGTGTGCTTTGGGAAGTATTTGGAAGTCGTTGAAATGGGGGTTGTGGCGATTAAGCGACGGATTGTTTTCTTGGCAGGAGTGAGTATTTGTGATGGAATCCAGATAGATGCATTGGAAAAGGACGCTAAGAAGGAAATTTGGAATCTCAAGCCTCGAAACACATCGGCTTAAAGCTGTTGTCAATATATGGTACTGTACATTCGTAGGTACAATATTCAATACTCAGAGATAAATAGCTTGAATACTACTTGGTCCAAGTCAACAAGGATATTATTCATACACCATTATAAACTTTCAACGACTAAACTACCACCCCCGGTACTTCTTCTTCTACTAGTGTTTTCTCTTACCCAGCATTGAAAACTTCTAATCTTTCTCCAGAATACCACCACCATCAAGTTCATATCTCACGGTTTCTCTTCTCACCATCTCAATCTCCCCACCCCTTCTTTCCAGTCTCCCATTTTGCCCTCTGTTCGTGCCAAAAACGTGCAAATAATCAACCTCCCTCTTTCCTCTGACTTCTCTTTCTTCATTTTGATCTACTCCACATTCCCTCCAACCACTAGACGTCTCCAATTCCCCTTTACCAAATTGACTCCGTACCGACCCCTTTCTGGAAAGTTTGCGTTTGTGATGTCGATACTGGTTCCAGAATATAAGACATGCGGCAAGGAGGACGATGGCGGGAATGGCGGCGGAGATTATTGTTATTGCATGTGGAGAAAGGCGGTCTGCTCCGGAGAGGGATGTGGTTGTTGATGTCGTTGTCTGCGGACTGAGAAATCCTTGGGTACTTGTGGGTGCTGTCGGGGAGATGGGACGAGTTGAGAGGTTGTTAGATGCAGTGGTAGTGATAGCTGGGCCGTCTAGCTGTTGTGTTAAAGAGGGTAGCGTTGTAACGAGGACAGTAGCAGAAGCCGAGGGCACTGCTGTAGCATCGACCGGTAGTGAAGAACTTGAACTTGCAGCTGCCGATCTCGAAGGCCAAAAGCCCACAGGGTAGTCACCAGGTGCATTTACAAAGATAAAAAATCCACTCGCAGAATAATCACTCAGGTCACCGAGTTCCCCACCACATATAAACCGGCATGTTGGCCAGTAGGTACCAATACCGACTGATGGCTGTTCTGATGGCATCTCAACCGATACAATGTTCGACGCGACGTCCCCGGTGTCGTATGGATAGACGTTCCATAATGGACTTATGGGAGTGCTTGCTGAGTAGCCTGTGAGTAGAAGCAAGAGGTCTTGAAGAGTCTGTTGTCACTTACAGGATGAGTTGACCGTGAAACTTTCTGTTGATGCTCCGCACATAAAGCTTAGGTTCATAGACGATGAATAATAGCTATCCACGAAAAATACGTGAACGACGTCGTCAACAGAATATGTATAGAAGGGGTCATTAAATGGCGAGGCCGGGTCAGGATAGGTGATATTTGGGAAAGAAAGTGCCATATGACCGAGCCTGATGAGTAAAGATCAAAAGCTAGCCAGGAAATAAGCGCTGAGGTATCTCGGCCTGAAGGCAGATATAAAGTGCTGAGTTACCATGCCCTTGACATAATATATCAACTTTCATTCACACTCATCGAGTGTCAAGATCACTCTTAACCTGGCGGAACCAAGTTTCATTGACCGCGGCGGATGCCAACAGAGGGAGTTTCAAAAAAGGCCCTGTGAGAACGGGCAAGTAAATTATCGTGGAACCCAGAAGAATAAAGCAAACAACCTCTGTTCACCCCGAGCTATGCCACAAGAATCGCCACGTGCAAAAGTCTCCGACCAAGCATACCAGAGGGGGGGGGGGGGAGTACGACAGATATCCAGAAATAAACATTACAACCGACTACTAACTTCATACAATGAATCTCAAGTTCACTCCAGAACCATTAACGCAAATGAATAAACCCCGTAATCGTACAGCACTAGAATCTGATCGATTATTCCCCTGTCTCATCTAATACAGTAGGTTCTGGATCGAGCTCATATCGAAGTAAACTACCTTTGCGGGGCGGAGTCATCTCAGGCCCGGTCGATACATTGTCATTCTCGGACTTGTCCCTCAACGGGCTATCTGAAGAAAGGTGCCTGCTCTACCGGCGGCTTTGTACAGGAGCTTCGCCAATTTCTCGGAATTGTATCCATATGCCAAAGAGATAAACCAGTAGAGTAACGAAAGATAATCCCAATACACTGCTGACGCCAATGATTGACGAGGATCCAGTTGAAAGCGGTCCAGCTTGGGGTGTTGAGAAGACAGTGGTGGTTGAGGAAGGGTTTAACGCAGTGGTAGATGTACCAGTAGATGTTGCTGTGGAGGTCCGACTTGAAGAGGCATAAATGATCGTATGGCCATTTGTGGCTAGAGAAGTCATGATACCAGTAGGAGATGGTACACGTGAGAAAGATGTCGGGTCTGGCGTAAGTGTAGGTATTGGACCTCAGGTCGTCTCAGAATCCCTGCTTGAGTTGACATAGTCGAAAACCCCGCTGCTGGCCATAGAACCATTTGAAGTATACACCGTAGGTAGACAAAATTGGCAGATCAAATTCGGGCATATTGTACAATTCAGAACGTCTGAGGAAGGTATATGAACAAGTCCCGGATCCGGATATGAGAATGAGATAGGGTCCGAGGTAGAAATGGGTTCTTGACCCAACGCTATATAATAGTGTAAGCCATTGAGTCAAGCCAGTCTACAAAAGAGCCATACGAGTATTGCAGTTGAATTCCACTAAAAAGGCACCACCCAAGATTATTGTGACATTGCCATTTGCTATTGTAAGGATGACGATGTCGTAAACTTGAAAGGTATACATTGGAGAATTGAATGAAGATACGGGGTCAGGATAGATGAACTGAACACCGAATAAAGAGACATTCGACATGGACATTTCCGAGAGGTCGATTAGGCCACAAATGCTCAGCAAGATTTAGTAAATACGCAGAACGGAGCGGTGATGGCGTGCAAGCAAAACGGTCTCGGCAGAGCAAATATTTTGCAAAAGATTGTTTCACAATGGAGACTTGATAATCCAGATGCAGGAATATAGCAATGGAGGGAATTGGCATTGCACATAATTTGGTGTTGTGCTAATAACTGTTTGAGCGTAATGGAGGCTTGCAGATTTCGTAACATGAGATGGGTGACGACACAACGTGGTTCAGCCTGGGATTTTGTGGAACTGGAGTCGTAGCATATTGACGGTAGCTCCAACTGCTAGAATTCATTCATTCGATCGTCTCGTTTAGGTATACAGCAATCAGCTGTACAGCCCAATTCAGCGATTCCCTCATTGATACATCGATGTCAGGCCTGACAATGATTCTGAGCTCCTTGCATCTATCCCAATCTACCTCACCCTCAACATCTCCGTCTTTGAAGAGGTGGCTATGCTGCGCAACATAATTTCTCCAGACCATCGACTCAAAGTAATTCTCCCCCTTCCAGAATTCATGAGGTTTGGCATCAAGTCCATAACCGGGCCGTGTTAATCTTCTTTGCTTGGCAAGCTTATGACTGAGTGGGAAAAAGAGTCGAAGATGGAGCCTGGTGAGAATGAAAGGATGATGGTACAGCAAGAATCCGTCGACAAAAACTAGCCTGCGCGCAGATAAATCGAGTCCGGATAATTGCAGTCTCAACCTATGGGCATCGGTAACCCCTGTAACCACCGTCTGCAATGCCTTTGCTTCTTGGCCAGGAAAGACAGACTCCTGCCAGCTACTGAAGCCAGGAGGTGGGATACCACCGTGCTCTTTCATGTGATCCAGCACCTCTGCCATTCGTACAAAGTCGACGCCGTCTGGCCCATCACAATCCAAATAGCCGTCAATCTGGGGGATATCCTTGAATTCCTTACAGAAGTCATCAGCGTGAAGAATGTAGGCAACGTTTGGAAAAACTTGACGTAAAAGGTATGCTAAGGTGGTCTTGCCAGAAGATGACGGCCCAGAGAGGCCGATGAATACAACTGACATATCGAGAAGCTCGGAGACAGTAAGTTGTGTTGGTTGGTTGGTGAGTTGGTGAGTTGGTGGGTAATAATGGACCTAGGTAGTAAATAATAATAGCAAGTACATATTATGGTTAGGCAGCTGTGCATAAGAGAGGAGGCTAAAAGCCAACCAAGCAGCCCAAGAATAACAATGTTATAATGATCAGGTGACGGCAATGATGCGCCGTTAGCAAGAGTCCCTTTAGAAGTTGCACGACGTGTGTCGACGATGTGAAGGTTTTAATTGAGAGACGGACTGTGGTCGTTGATATTCGCTTTCGAGGCTAGTTCCTGATCCGTCCTAGCTTCCTTGTCAACTGGAGGTCACTTACTGTACCTAGGTAGCAACATGACTACTACAATCACCAATTCATCAACAGGACTCTCTAAACGCAACATATGCCGTTCTACACAAAATATTACAGGACTCCACCACAAATCATCGCTAAGGCTTCTAGAAGAAGAAGGGCTCTGGATTGATTTGATCGACGGTCGCAATCCGATTGGCGAGTAACGATGGCTCATGGCTCATGGCTCACCAGACCAACGACTCTCCACCATGCAGACTCAGACAGCCATCGAAGATCTGTGCAACCTTCTAGGACTGTACCAGACGGGAATTTCAGGGTGCTCTAAGCTTCTTTACCTTCTGCCTCATCGATCCTTCGTTGACTTTCTGGCCTGTGATTTGCTGGAAGGGCAGCAGCCATCGCTAAAAGCCTTGCACCTTGCCGCAAAGCACAGCCCCAGCCTCGAAGGCGTTCTTGCAGGCAGACAGACACGTTCCACAACTTGTCAGCTTGAACGCCTGTGCTCATTCACCTCTTGGCTTTCAAGAACAATCATTTTCAGCCTCGAAATAGCCCGTTTTCATTTGTCCTTCCATTTCTTGGTCCATGTCTGACTATTCCCTTTGTAGTTACAAGCTAATGCTACTACTCGGGTTGCCTAACATAGCCGGAGGGCTATGGAAGTAAGTGTTCTTTCACTTAGGCTCACCTGATTAGCTTTCTGATAAGGCGAATACGTCCGGTGAGTTGATCCAAAGGCCAAGTGAACCTTGGTCCTCCTTTTACATCCCAATCTAAGATATCAGGAAACATACAAGTTTACGCATGTCTCCAAATTTTACTGTATCTTCTGTTTTATCAAAGATATGGCAACATCGACTCTTACTGCACCTGGAACTTGGCCTTCTGAAATACGAGACGGGACGATTGACGAAAATTATTACAGGAATTATTATTCACCAGAATCTTTCGGAACTCCTTCGAGAGCAAATTTAGGTTCTGGTTCTAATCTAAGTCACAGCCAGAACCTTGATGCATTCCATGATTACCCTCGTTTTATCCATCGCTTAGTCCCTGGGGAGTTTCCTGACGAACCTGACGTGGCTGTTGGTTCAGCATCACAACAATCACCAGGAAGCAGCCACGAAGTCTTCTTTGACTGTTTAACGAGCAATCAAGCAATGGCGACAGAAGCTCATGTTATTGGTTCGTCCGCGGTAGCAGACAATCTTATAACTGCACCTGTACCCTCAACTCGAACATTAGCTTCAAGAACTGGAAATGTTATGGGCTCATCGCCTCAAATGGCAGTCGAGACCTTAGCTACTCAGCCTCCTGCCTTTGAAGATGTAGACTGGAGAAGGTACACGCCACCGCCAGAACTGTCTAAGAATCCGGACAGAGGTAATGATTACTCTGCTGAAGTGTTGAAAACAATTTCTCTCGCAGTAAGAAATATACAAGAAAGACTGAGAGAGTTGGATAGCCAAAATGCGGCGGCTAGCGACGAAAGTGCAACAGTAAGAACCCACCGGACTATTACTTTCTGGCAATATATGCTTACAATTCTCCAGATATTCTCCCAGCCTCCACCAAACCGTCCTGCCCCATCCCCTCCAACTCTGCGACTGAGCGGCACTAGCGAAGAATCTCTGGGCTCTAATGATTCAGGATATGGATCAGCGTCTGTAGAGCTACAGCCAGAGTCACCTAAATCACGAAAAGGCTTAGGCCTAAGATCAATGTTCAGACGAAAGGAGAAGAAGAGGCTTCCAATATATTCGGATCCTTTAATGAACTCCTCAGGTCATTCATCGAGTCAGTCACCAATGCAAACTCTCCCTGGAATTACCATAGTTTATCCTGCTCCTACAAAAAGCCACTTCCGTTCTTCAGCGCCGGCGCCGGCGCCAGTACCAGAACCTACAGCCGAGTCGCTAACCACGTAAGATATAAAATTGGTTCTTGTAACTGTCTCCATGCTAATTCTCATAGGGAATGTGTGTCCTGCCTTGATGATTTTCCTTCCAATAAACTTATCAAATTAACCTGCCACTCTTATTGTGCTGATTGCTTCCAAGCACTTATTAGGTAATTGACATTTCCCTATCCTACAATATATCGAACTAAATTCAAGTAGCTCTTCTTTTACTTCCGAGGAACAGTGGCCACCAAAATGCTGCCTCAACCCGATCAAACCTGCAACAATACTTCACTATATCGATGTAGCAAGTAGGGTAAAGTATAAAGAGAAAAGTGATGAATGGAGTATTTCCGCAGGTGATCGTGTATACTGTTCAGCGGCCAACTGCAGTACGTTTATTTCTCCAATCAATATCAACACACGTCTCAGTTGCGGAACGTGTCCGACCTGCCGTCACAAAACATGCACAATATGCAGGGCAGAATATCACAAGGGACGAGACTGCCCCGATGACCCACAACTCCGAGCTACCAACACACTTGCCGAGGTAGAAGGATGGAGGCGATGTTACTCCTGCTCGTCATATGTTGAGCATAACAACGGGTGCCGCCATATGACATGTAGATGCAAGGCACAATTCTGCTATATATGCGGCCTAAAATGGCGGACCTGCTCCTGTACCGAAGCTAATCTCGTGGAGCTACAAACACGGATAGCGACACAAAAGGCAAGCGCCGCACAGAGAGAAGCTCAAGCAGCCGCAGAAGCAGCTCGACGGGAACAAGAAGAGCGCGAACTTATCGCCGAGGTTGAAGCCTTCGAGCGCCAGGAAAGAGAGCGTCTGGAACAACAAGCTGAAGCTGAACGACGGAAAAGAGCCGAGGAGAGGAGAAAAAGGGAAGTTGAACGAGTTGAGGCTATCCATAAAACCTTCCTTCAAAACTATGCTGCACTAAATAGCCTTCTAGATTGGCAAATAGGTTTCGTAGCTGAACGCTGGCAATTTGAAAAAGATAGCCTAGGCCGCGACTTAGATAACAATCTCGAAACGCTGGCTCTAAGACAAAATACCGCAATCCAACTCCTCAACAACATCTCTCAATGCGCAATATCAAATACAACATCCTTATACAAACAAGAATTCCAACGGCGACTCGCTGATGAAAAAACTTATACGGCACAATACAAGCAAGAACTAGAGGATTTCTATCGCCACGACGAAATTCAAAACGCATCCAAACAAAAAGTCGCCGCAGTAGAATATATACAATACCTACGAGATTTCTACCAAAACAGCGACAGTGGAAATATACTTATTCAAAAAAAAGTTGAGGAACTAAAGGTAGAACATGATCGAGAATCTAAGAGACGAGAGAATCATAATAAAATGCAATTGCAAAAAGCTTTGGATGATTTGAAGATCTCTGATGATCGGGAATATAAGAAATGGGAGAGCCATTGTAAAGCACAAGTACACAAGGTCGTTGATGCTGAAGCGAAGAAGATGGATGATTTGAAGAGGAAGCATCTTAAGGAGGTTGAGGAGGTTAAGGCTCAGGGGCTTAGGCATGAGTTGGAATATGAGAAAAGGAAGTGGGCGGAGGGTGCTTGGTGTACGGAGGTGGGAAGGGAGAGAAGGCGAATTTTGGAGAGGTTGGAGGCTGTGGAGTATGCTAGGGAGGTTTGATTGTGCGTTTTCTAGGGTGTTTTTGGAGTTGGAGGTCAGTGTCTTTTTTGCCGTCGCAATTTGGTCGGTTATGCATTTTACTCCCGTTTACTTCTTAGTATAGATGTTATCGAAGTGTTGATAGCCATTGGCTACTAGGAATCTACTCGATCTAGTAATCTAATTGCGATAATCTTCTCTGGAGGTGGAAAAAACGGGGTAATTCCGAATGAGGTGGTATTATACCCCACATTGTCACTTGCATCTGACTATATCTACCTCTACCCAACTATACCCCACATCTTCAAAATGAAAAAAGCCTCAAACGTTCTAAACAACACAGTGAATAATAAAGTGCCACCAAAACCCATCTACTCAAAAGATCCTAAATTGCAAACAAGAAGCGCCAAAAATGCCATCCGCAACCACCACCCCTCCAATCTCTCCAGAATTCAAACACCTCAAAATCACCACCATCCATCCAACCCTCGATTTCGGCGCCGAGGTAGAAGGAATCGATTTCTCGCAACCTATTCCTGATGATGTATTTCAAGAGATTCTCGCTGCAATGGCTAAGGTAATATGTCTTCTTCTCCCAATTATATCTCCGTATACTTTCTTAACATTTGGTACGGTATTGTAAATCTAATGCTTGAAGTATGGTAATAGTATGGCGTTTGCGTCTTTCGTAATACGGGACTGGATGATTGGGGACATGTTGAGTTCTCGAGACGGTTTGGGGAGTTAGATGATATTAGGCCGTATTTGGTTAAGGGTATGTATGTTTAACAGTTTAAACTTGTAACGATACACTGTTCTGAAATAGGGCGATGAGGTATAAAAGGGATACTTGGATTAGGATGAATTGATTAAGTGGCTAATAAAGAGGGAGAGATCAGGTAGGAAACTTAGGTACGAACCACTTGAGTTATTCGATGCTGGAAATATAGACGAGGATGGTGGTGTACTTTCACCAGATAGTGCAAGGGCACAATATAATAAGGTACTTATATACTTCTTCATATCACCCTCTTCACCCCTCCCCCCCAAAAAAACATAACCTCATAATCATCCCCACACAGGGAAACCAACTCTTCCACGTCGACTCATCCTTCAACCCCCGACGCGCATCCTTTTCCCTCCTACGAGCAGTAATCCTCCCACCCCCCTCAACAGGCGGCAACACAGATTTCAGCGATACCCGCTCCGCATTCACCGATCTACCTCCCCCCCTAAAATCCTCCCTATTAGAAAAAGATTACATAGTAGCACATTCATTACACCATTCACGAAAGAAAGCAGCGCCTGAATTTTTCAAGGATTTAGATCCTATGAAGTTTGGCATGTCGAAACATCGGTTGGTGCAGAGGCATGAGGGGAGTGGGAGGATGAATCTTTATATTGCGGCGCATGCGCATCATGTTGTTGGATTAGGGGATGAGGAGAGTGAGAGGCTTTTGGGGTTGTTGATGGAGCATGCTACGTTGGAGAAATATAGGATTTCGGTTTCTTGGAAGGGGGTTGGGGATTTGGTTTGTTGGGATAATACTGCTGTTATGCATCGTGAGTATTTTGTTTCTATCATACGACTTTCTTTTCTTTTTCTTCTTCTTTTTTCTCTTGCTTTTTTTGTTGTTGATAAATCAGGCCACTTTTTTTTCCCCTGTAATACTGACTTGATGATGGTATATAGGAGCGGGAGCTTTTAAGGGAGGTTATAAGAGGGATATGAGGAGGACTACTGTTCATGATGCTAGTAGTCAGGCTTGGGGTTTGAATGAGAAGGTTGATAATAGGCCGGGTTTTATTGTTGATGGTTTGAAAAAGGGGGATGCTATGGATGCTATGCCTTTGCCTTCACAACGCTCTGGTGTGATCTCATAGGCTGTGTCGGTTGGCTCGCTTGGAGAGGGGACTAGGGGCTAGGGGGTTAGGTTAAATTTTGTTTGAGCTTTTTGGGTCGTTGATTGGAGACCTTAGGTTTGGGTTCTGTGGGTATGAACGGTATATGTAATTATGTGCAATTTCCGTATGCGGAATATCTGCCTGTTGGGTTCTTTGTGATGGAGGCTGTTATGAGACGATGCGTGATTTGAGAGTATATATGTTTGTAAGTGGAGGAATTCCTTGTTTAATAATTGATGTAATGCTAACTAACTTTCTAATATTACTGAAAATTCAGTGTTGAAATCTCGACGTACAATAAGTATTTTCTATTCCTGTGTTTGGATCTGAGCTGTTGTTGCGATCTCCTACATGGTATGGGACCATATTTGACATGGATGTTATATAAGCTTGATTTTAAGCATTAAGCATAAACTACTTCCTATATATTTGTGCATGAGTATAGGGAAATTCGGGGCTTTGCTAGCTTTAAAGCAATAAAATCATATAAAAAGTGAAACTGTATAGCTATAGGGTAGGAAACATATACAATCGCACATACTTTTAAGCAGACCCATAGCGTCGGTAGCAAGTGTCGTTAGATAGCGATTGGCACACGCTAGCTCACCCCTGAGGTGGTCCCATACCATATAGGAGATACAGCCGGAACTATTGGTACAGTAAGCTAACCTAAAGATGGTTGAGAAAGCGAGCCCAAGGAAGTTGAGTAGCAAGTACCTTACACTTAGCCGTTACTATATGGTGTTCTATACCTTACTTTGGAGTAATCGCCGCACCAGCCTTACCCGATAAGATCATCGATTCCAATATGATGTCATTCCTGTTTGTGTTTCTCTGCGCCCCTGTGTGTTCGTCTCTGTGCGTCGTCTCGTTCATTCCGACTTACAGGTTCTGGATTTCGTATTCGTGTTGACTGTGCTGAAATGACCTTCAACTCAAGGAGGCTGCAGGACAGGGAAGTGCTGTATTTCGTATTCGTATCGATTGTAGTGAAATGGACACACTTGTTGAAGATGAATAATTCTAAGCCATCCCGCAGTTCCACTCGAGTCGAACTGTAGGAAAGGGATTGGGAAGGAACAGCTTCTGGTTCGTGCATAGTCCCATCTTCTCCCCACGAGCTGGTTCGAGACTGTATCAAAGAGCCTCAGATGATGATCATGCTTCTTGTGGTTGGATTGCGGCTGTAATGCGGCTGTAATCTCACACAACTAACCCAATGGCTATCTATCAACAGCGGGCTTTACTCGCTAAGTTTATCCAGAGACATGTCATAGGATCTCTATTTGTGGCCAAAATGGTAATATAGTTTGCAGGATCTTGAACATGCAACACTATTGGAGGCCAGCCAAGATAACCTTAATCCAAACCAAGAGACACTCTTGTAGTTCACCCGTGTTTTCGCTCAACAAAGTTGGTGTAATTCTTATTGCACAGCTGCTGGTTTCGAAGGAGGGAGCCGAGACCTCAAAATCAAGATGAAATGTTGCCATACAAATCATGATAGGAGCATAGGATACCGAAGGACAATTAGCGCATAACGATATTCTTTCTGCATTGACTATGTCTTTAGCTGATGCTATTGATACTCGTATCTTGTCTCGTAACATTGTAGCATTGGAGCTTAAGGAAGGGCGCCAAGACCGGAATGTGCTGTGTCTGGATGAGCGCGATCGTGATAGCACAATTGACATTGGTGAGAGTCTTGCTGTGGAACGAGACTTTTACGGTTGTTACTACCCACGGTTGGGGGTTTTAGGGATTAAAATCGGTATGAATAGTTCATCGTCTGAAATCTAGCCGAGCTTTCATTCTCGTATTTCGGAAACCAAATATATCGCCATTTGAGCGCTTCAGCCTCAACGTGCCCTATGAGGTAGCCAACGCATTCGAAATACTCCAGATGAAACCTATGCTGAGAACGAATCAAGCACAATTAAGCATTTCTTAGTCCGACCTTGTTAGAGAAACCCCAGTTTCACAACTTTACATCACTTTTCATCCATAGCTTCGGCTAAAACCGCGCTAGTACAAAAATGAGATGAAGCTACAAAACAGTTCTTGCGATGCGATGCGATGCATGCCATCTGACAATGACACTTGGCTAATGCTTTGCACGTACAATAGAGTAAGTCGTAGCTATGTAACAGTCGACATCCCAACATTTCAAAGACCTGCTACTCTCTGCATCTAGCCCTCAGTCACTCATTCGTTTGATACGTTAATGTCGAAAATCACATTCGATGCAGCTCTTTACTCTCGTTGTTGGAACTCTTGCTCTGATACCTTCGTCCTGGGCCGCGCCTACCGCACTTTCTCAAACTACAATAACACAGGCGGGTGGTAACGTCCCACAAGGAGCACCACCATTAAAGCTCTCCCAGTCCGGTATTGCGAATTTCCAATTAGCGAACTTTATCGAGAACGTCGAATCCGCTTTCTTCGAGGGAGCACTGACCAGTCTCGCCAACGATCCTGCCTTTTCAGCCTCAGTTGCAGGATCAATCTCCATCAAAGACGTCATCACAAAAGTTGCTGCCCAGGAAGAAGTTCACAAGGCAACCATCGAGGGAGCACTAACGAGCAACAACGCTGCTCTTATTCCACCATGCACGAGCGTAGAATCGGTACCTGATACCAAAACTTTACTCGCTCGAGCAAACATCATCACAAGCACCAGTATCGGAGCAATCATTTCCCTAGACTCATCCCTTGCGATATCCGATCCTCAAGCTGTTGGCTCAGCATCAAGCATCCTACCCGTCGAAGCCAGACACGACGCTTTCTTCCGGCTCAGCGCAGGAGATGTACCCAATCCCTCACCTTTTGATACCGGTATTTCCGGAACCTGGGCCTTCAATATTATGTTAACATTCGTCAACCCATCAAGTTGTCCAACTCTCCCAAACTTTAAAGTCTTGCCACCCCTTAATATCACCAGCCCTGCGCTTACCGCCACTACGCCAGCTGTTCGTCCCACTACTGTCGCCTTTACCTTCAATCCGAAGTTAGTGTTTAGACAAAAGAACCTTTTTATTGGTTGGGTTAATCAGGCCAATGCGCCTGTTTATACCACTGCCACTGTTCTTAATGGAATAGGCACTACGAGTGTGCCGCCGGGACTTGAGGGAACGGCATTCATTGCGCTCACGAATCAAAATACGGCGACGACGGTGGACGACTTGACAACAGCAACTTTGGCAGGTCCAGCTGCAATTTTATTGTCTTAGACGGATATTTTTAATGAAGTTCACCAGTGGTGACTCTTTAGTTATGATAGATGGCTTTATGTTGTATTATAGTACTCGACACTTGTAGTGTCGGCTGGTATTGAGTCCCTAATAAGGAAATATAATACATGCGCAATCTAATCCCTTTGACAATTATGTTTCTTTTGAAAATCAGGTAGATTTCGACTCGAATTTGGAGCCATCAAGAAACTTAACGTGACCAAAAGAATGAAGGTAGTATAATTTGTAAATATAAACCCCTTTGAGTTAAACAAAAATACTTTAGTTACACAAGGTACAAGACAAGTAAGTATATGCAGAAGAATAATACCTATTAATTGACGGGAGATTGATAACCCCATAACAAATATTTCTAAGTTTCTAGGTTTTTTTAATACTTTGCTAGCTTTAGAAATTATAAAACTAATATCGCTGGGCCGCACGATTACCTCTATCGCTGCCCCTATCCCTAAGCGATATTAAGCCTTCCTTGATGCAAGGACATACGCTACATTTATAGGCCTCCCCGGCCTTCTGCAGCCTAGAATTAAACGTCTGTGGTACTACTACTGCCTACAACATAACTAATTCTCAGTCTCTAAGGAAAAGTAGCTACCTAACGACTAAGTGAATGCTTTAACGCGTCAGCGTCCCAAACGACGATGCAGTTCTTGTTGAAGGCGAAGATAGATTTGGCACATAACTCTTGCTTATTTGTCTGCCTAGGAGCCAGCCAGCATACGATGATGGATCTTAGGAATAAAGCGTTGGTGGATGTGAAGAGCAAAGGGGTCTGTCAGAAATGGTGCCTACTAATGTGGGCCCCCAGGCTTGTCTTGGCACATCCGGGTTATTTGAGGCCCACCATGTGGTTAAATCGACCCATGGGACCACCAATCAATTTATCAATATTACTCCATATATCGATATTCATCGATTCCATTGAATCTATTGCTTCCGCTGTATGGATTCTAACAGGGTCGAAAGTCCCAAAACTGCCTAGAGTCCGACGATGTCGCAAACTTAGGCCACAGTATTTCGGCGTCGTCGCTCGAAGTGACCTTTCAGTACTCGTACTTGTCAAGAATAGGCTGCCATGAACAGACAGAGTTATTAAAGTTCATGTTTCACCAAGTCATATTAGCTTTTGCGCATCCTAAATAGAAAATGACCAACTCGACCGCATACGCAGACGACAATAGCTTTGGGCCATTTTTGGAGCTTCCGGGTAGAGAAACGTTCGACTTCACTCTTCTGTTCGAGGAGACAATCTTATCAATTGCGCCGTCGGCTTTATTGTTGCTTTTGATCCCACCAAGGATTCTACGCTTATGGAAGACCCCTCGCAAGGTGACTACTAGCAATCTTCAGAAGACCAAGATTGTAAGTCTCCTGGGTTACTCTTTGTAAAAAAAACATATTGACGAAATTCAGGTTATTCTCGCCATTTTCAGTATTTTACAAGTCGTCAATGTTATTGAGGTGTCGCAATCATCGCTTCGAAGTCGTGCTTCGCTAGCCGCTGCTCTGCTTGCACTTGCAGCCGCGCTCGGCCTCTGTATACTGTCATACATTGAACATACGAAAAACATCCGGCCAAGCTCAATAATCAACGCATATCTTCTTCTTACGCTACCTTTTGATGGCGCACAGCTTCGTACTAGATGGCTGCGCGGAGAGGATCTTGCTGAGAACGGAGTAGCATCCGCCATTTTAGCTGCCAAGCTCCTAGTTCTTATCTCTGAATCGATAGAGAAGAGAACATTATTATTTACAACTTATGCCGATCCCTCTCCAGAGGCCACCAGTGGCCTGTATTCTCGAGGTCTCTTCTGGTGGCTAAACCCGCTCTTCCAACTGGGATTCAGAAACGTTGTCAATGAAACTGATCTGTTTGCGGCCGACGGGGACCTGCTATCAAAATCTCTTGATATCAGGTTCAGTAGGCATTGGGAAAATCGTGTGTCATCTAACCCCCGCGTGTCTTTTTACTAAGTACTGATATGCTGTATAGGCAAGAGATATCCAGAAAACCACACTTTGGTCTGGGTCATGTTACGCACGATGTTGGGGCCCCTTGCAGCTGGAGTGTTGCCGCGTCTAGCATTGACATTCTTTCGATTCATGCAACCTCTCCTAATCAGTAGTATCACGGAACTAGTGAAAGAACCCGATTCTGAATCCGCTAGTAATCGTGGATGGGGACTGACAGCTGCATTTGGACTGGTTTACATTGGGTTAGCCGTGGCTGGTGGTGCTTACCAGCATAAGGCGAACAGAATGGCAACAATGGTCAGAGGTTCACTTGTGAATGCTATATATACACAAACTCTAGACTTATCAGTTACCAGCCTTGACGAATCGGCTGCCGTTACTCTGATGTCCTCCGATGTAGAACGGATATGCGACGCTGTTCTACCAATACACAATATGTGGGCAAGTCCTATGGAGGTTGCCTTGGCAATTTGGCTGCTACAGAAAGAGATCGGTCTCGCTCTCTTGGGTCCTTTCTTCATAACTGTCTTAGCAGTATCCGGCCCGTTTGTAGTCTCGCGTCACATGGGAAATGCTCAGAAGGCTTGGGTCCAAAGTATTCAGACCAGAATTGATACAACCGCAAAGATGCTGCAGGCAATGAAGGGGGTCAAAATGCTTGGTCTCAACTCAAAAATGAGCAGCATTGTTTATCAGCTGAGACTGGACGAAATTACCAAATCACTGAAAATGAGGAAGCTATTCGTTGTTATGATCGCCTTCGGCAACATGTCCAGCATTTTCGCTCCGGGAGCTGCTTTTGCCCTCTATGTCATAGTAGCCGCCGTCAATGGACAAACACTTGATGTCACCTCGGCATTCACGGCGCTTTCACTTATTACCTTGCTGGTTGCACCTATTCGTGCTATTGTATTTGCGACTCCACCACTAATAGCAGCCGTTGGTTGTTTTGATCGAATTCAGTCTTTTCTCTTCTCTCCAACCAAAAGGGATCATCGGATGCTGCTACCACCGCTACAAGGTCGACCACACAGTGTAGTAAGAATGAACACGATTGCCAGGAATGCCACCGTCGATTCCGATATCGAATTGGAGGATATCACACCACGAACAAATACGAGCTCATCGCTAGCGAGCATCCGCGTTAAAAACTTGACACTTGCTTGGTCTGACGATGGTAGCCCTGTGATTCACGATTTTTCTTTTGATTTTCAACCTGGGGATCTGACAATGATTGTTGGCCCAGTCGGATGTGGCAAATCTAGCCTCCTCCGAGGTCTGCTTGGAGAAACTCCGTCATCAAAAGGCAATGTCTACATCGACCGAGCAAATGCTGCATTCGTTAATCAGGTTCCCTGGATCCAGAACAGCAGTATTCGAAACAACATTATTGGGGTATCTATTTTTGAGCCCGAATGGTACGCCAAGGTTGTTCACGCCTGTGCATTGGACACAGACATCCAAGCACTTCCTGAGGGCGATAGTACCAAGGCGGGTTCGTCAGGTACTGCACTCTCTGGAGGTCAAAGGTTGCGTATAGTATGCTGGGTGCTCTTGATTGCCATTATTGCTGCTAACATTAGATAGGCACTTGCTCGAGCTATCTATTCACGGCAACAGATCTTAATACTAGATGATGTCTTCAGTGGCCTTGATACCATAAGCGAGGATCGTATCTTTTCGCGCCTACTCGGAAAGAGCGGGCTGCTTCGTCGACTAGGTACAACTGTCATACTAGTCACTCACGCAGCTCATCGCCTCTCCTATGCTGACCACATTATCGCACTCAGCGCTCAGGGCACAGTCTTGGAACAAGGCAAATTTGGACATCTTGTGGCGAGCAATGGATATGTTGCTGGACTTGCCGCGCGACATACACTAGAAGCAGAAGATGTGCCTAAAGAAGAACTAGCTTCGGTGAAAGCAACGGTGGATGATGATATAGACCGACAAAATGCTGCAGCGGATCTCCATCGTCCCATAGGGAACTGGGCGATCTACAGCTATTACTTTACAAGCGCTGGGCGGCGTAATGTTGTGGCTTGGATGGGTTTAATGATTTGCTACTCTGTGTTTCAGCTATTTCCAGGTAAAGTTATTCCAATCACAGTTTGTGCCTCTGCTAACATTGAGAAGATCTCTGGATCAAGTTCTGGACGAGCGCCATTGCTGTTCACGGCAACTCGATTAACGGCCTTTATCTTGGCATACTTATTGCTGTGGAATTCGTTGCCATGGCCACACTCATGGCCTTAACCGGCATGCTATTTGTCATCATGATACCCCGTTCCGCAATTTATCTTCATGGACGGTTACTCGAGACAGTCGAAAATGCACCACTTTCCTTCTTCACTTCCACAGATGCCGGACAAATTGTCAATAGGTTCAGCCAAGACTTGTCAGTTATCGACACTGAACTTCCACTTGCTGGGCTTATACTGGCGAACAACTTCTTCATGACGATAATACAGGCGATTTTAATCTGCATTTCAGAATCCTACTTCGCCACCCTTTTGCCTCTTGTGCTGATCGTAACATACGTATTGCAGAAGTTCTACCTGCGCACATCACGCCAAATCCGGTTAATGGGTCTTGAAGCGAAAGCACCACTCTACAGCAACTTCTTGGAAACTCTTAGCGGGCTGGTCACGATCAGAGCCTTTGGCTGGACTAAGGATATGAAGAAACGAAATATGGCGTTTCTGGATGCATCTCAAAGACCGTTCTACCTTTTGTATTGCATCCAGAGGTGGCTTACACTGGTCGTTGATCTACTTGTGGCAGCCCTCGCCGTCATTTTGGTGGCACTGATAGTAAGATTTCGGCACGGAGCTGACGCAGGATTCGTCGGAGTGGCACTTATCAGCATCATGTCTTTTAACATGTCTCTTTCTGAAGTCATCAAAAATTGGACGGCTATCGAAACGTCGTTGGGTGCTGTCTCCCGAATAAAGTCGTTCGTAGGCAGCACTCCCTCCGAAAATCTTCTCCAAGAATCTCAAGAAGTACCACCGGAATGGCCAGCAAAGGGAACCATTCTCATTTCGGATATTTCTGCCTCCTATACCCTTGACCAACCTCCAGCTCTTCGCAACATCAGTCTCTCGATCCCTGCCGGTCAGAAAATCGGAATTTGTGGACCTTCTGGCTCTGGCAAATCATCCTTTGTCGCCCTACTATTCCATATGCTGGAGATCAAAGAAGGATCAATTATGATTGACGATGTTGACCTTTCAACAATCCCAAGAAATGTACTCAGGGAGCGTCTAACAGTGATACCCCAGGAACCGATCTTCCTCAAAGGCACCATCCGACAAAATCTCGACCCGTTAGACCTCGAAAGAGAAGATTCAACTGCTGAGGCTGTTCTCAGAAAGGTCGGATTGTGGTCAATCGTGACGAATGCCGGCGGACTGGATATACCCATGGAGGCAGAAGATTTGTTGTCGCATGGACAACGCCAGCTCTTCTGTCTGGCACGAGCCATGCTGAGATCTTCCAAAATTCTCATTATTGATGAAGCAACCGCTAGTGTCGACTTACAGACTGACAATCTCATGCAGCAAATTATCTCTGATCATTTCACAGACTGTACTATCATTGCTGTGGCCCACAGATTGCAGACTATTAGAAATTTTGATAGGATTGCTGTGTTTGATGATGGAAGGATTGTGGAGTGTGGAGATCCGGATTCACTCCTTTCGGATGAGGGTAGCAGGTTTAAAGCATTGTGGGATTCTTGAGGTGTTTAGTAGAGATCGTGAGTTGAGAAACTTTGTGCTATCTTCTTTTTGCCTAACTTTCGTTAAGATCTAGATCAGTTACTGGTAGAGTACATTGCTTGACTATCCTGTATAACTGGGGGAAGACTGTGGGATCTATTAGACCTATATAGATTAAAATTATCATAGGTTTCATTACATCCATGATTACTATAAGCTCTAAGGTCACTTTCTAGTAGGGGTAGGGCATATAAATACCTTATTTTGGATATCTCTACCTCTAATACATTTAATTAATATCTACCTACTTATTCGTACTATAGTCTCTCGACTTCTACTAGTTAGAAAGTGGGAATTTGTGGCCCTTTAAGCTCTAGCAAATCATCTTTCGTCGCCCTACTCCTCTATATGCCAGTGATCAAAGAAGGATATTGATTATATAATTAGCGTAGTTTAGCTAGGGGAGTGGTATGACTAAATACTTCATGTTTGGGAATCGTCATCATCTTCATCCTTATCAGTTAAATTCCCTATATTTATCAATTTACCTGACTCGATCATTGGCCCTAAGTATCCTAGTGCTTTTGCATGAGCATCCTTTTCGTTATGGCGAGTGCGAATGCCTTCACATATTGTCGCGCGTTGCAGGGCAGGAATATCCGACTCCTAGAGGTGATTCTAGAGTTTCAGCTGGGTACTTTAGAAATCTGTCTCGTCGAAAAAAGTCTCGACGAAGCAAAGTTTGAAGCGCTTTCGTATGTATGGGGAAATCAAGCGGCGAAGAAACTGGTGAAATGTAATGGTCATTGGCTTTATATCGGATCTAACCTTCACGATGCTCTATGTGAGAGACGCCGCCGTGGGTCTACATCATTTCTCTGGGCTGATGCAATTTGCGTCAATCAATCTGATGAGCAGGAGAAGACTAGTCAAGTTCGCATGATGCGAGACATTTATGTCATGGCGGATCGAGTTATCAACTGGATAGGGAAAGAGCGGCCCAAAGATTCCGATGCCTTTCAGCTAGCAAAATCACTATATCAGAAATGCGATGGGGAACGGTATGATATAGATGTAGGCATCTATGACTTCGAGGTTATCAGCCACCCCTGGTTCAGCCGAGTGTGGGTCATTCAGGAGCTTCTAGTCGCCCAAAGATCCATTATGTGGAGGGGAGCTTTAGAATTTGACACGAATATAATCCTCTGGTCTGTGATGCAGATTGCACGTCATCGAGACCTGTACAGCAGGTTCGATATCACCATGAAAAGTCCGAAAACTTCAGCACTTATGGCCCGAAATATTGCAGCAAGCTGCTTTGACTACAAGAAGAAAGGTCGCCTACCACTTTATGATACCCTTTCTCGAAACTCTGGTATGGGAGCAACGGATCTCAGAGACCGATTTTTCGCCCTCGCTGGCGTGTCAGTTGGTCTTGACTCAGCCTTTGTCAATTACGGCAAGACATTTCGAGAGGTTGCTTGCTTAGTTGGTAAAATGACTTTGCTAGGCTTTCCAGAATACAAAGTTGGACCAGGAGACACTGAAATGCTAATTCTCAACCAAAACCCCCAAGAACATAGATTTCTGATCGAATGGTTGGCATTTCACGCAAATCCCCAAAACTACAAACTGGATATACCTTCATGGGTACCCGACTTACTATCTGCTCATAGCCCAGGCTTAGTCATGACTGGTTTCTATAATACTTTAAACTTGAGTGGGGTGAGGGATATTCCCAGCCTGCAGGTCTGGTTGAGGAAGAGGCAATTCTACAATTGGCCAAGGCCTTCTCAAAATCATTGGGAAATACCAGTACCAGATGTGCGTAGGTTCTTCACTTTTTCCACAATTTGATAAGAACACATCAGCCAAGTACTCACCTATAGAAAATATAGGAGATAGACATCAGAGGCGCCATTTTTGATCGTGTGAAGATCGTGGCCAGAGACCGACCACCGCAGGCTTCCCCAGATCCCAATGTGACAATAAGCACCCTTGATAACTTGACGGCAATAGAAATGATCGCTCAGTACGAGGCAGTAATTGAAAAAATGGCTAGGTACGAGACGGCAATGGTCTCCTGGCTCTCTGAGATCAGGCTACTGGCGGAACCAAGCCTAAGCCCCAAGGATAGTATCATGGCAGGGTCGTCATTTGATTCATTCTGGCGAGCCCTCGTTTATAACTGCGGCCCGCACTTTAACTACAATTCACCTAATCAACGGCCAAAGACCTGGTTGGCCATTAGCTTTGGATACTGGTATCTTTTGAAAAAACTTTATATGGTAAATCGCAACTGTGTAAACTGGGTAAACTGGGTATTTCATTGCAAAATTCTAGAAACACTAGCAGCGCCGTTTGAGGAAGCCGAAGGCAGGGTTCGCCAGGCGAGGAATTTTTTTGTTTCCCAACTGGGTAGGATTGGATGGGTGCCTTTTCGCACACAGGTTGGGGACCGTGTTTGTGTTTTCCGAGGGGTGAGAATTCCAGTCATCTTGAGATTACAAGGCGATCGATGGGAGTTTATAGGAGGTTGTTATGTTCATGGCTTAATGGATGGTGAGGTTTGGGATCTAGAGGGTCTCCACTGGGAGGACATAAGTTTCGTCTAGGCTTATTATAACTCTAAATTATTTTAATTTCGAGGTAGAAAATAACACATCTAGTTGCTAGCACAATAACTCTAGAAACCGACGTTGCACTCAGTGCTCGCAAAGCAGCTGGTGTCCTGCCTCAATGACCTGTTCGTCTCAAAATCCTCATAAAAAGGAGCCTAATTTCTAATAAACTGTAATAGTCACCTACTACGCAGAGCCCTACACCTGCGCAAATGCAAACACACCACCACTAACCGACGGATCAGGCGGAGCAGCAAAAACATTCAGGATCGCCGAAGCGACCTGAGTCGTTACTCCATTCGCAGCTCAAGGAGCTTATACAGCCAAATTGACTGCTACGCCCAAGGGTGGAACCGCTGGTTGTTATGTTCAGGTGAGTTGTTCTCCTCTTTGCGAACCGCTATCCTTTACTTCGAGGAATAAATTTCTGATTTGCTTTGGTGGTATAGCTTTACAGTGATGCTAACTGTTAAGTTGCACAAACTAATGATATTTGGAGTCATGCTTTCAATGGTATTGCTATTGATATGGGAAATATTATCGGTTGTGCCAACCATTTTGGAAAAACTTACAATGCTCTTGTTATCTTCTGTGGTTAAGCTTCTTCAACGAACTATTTTTGGTGTGGCATCGTGGAGTGTGACATCTGGATTGTTGCTTTGACCGCATAATTTGTTTGAAAATATGAATGCTAATGAACACTACCCTTAATGGAAACAATTAACTACCACCTTGAATCGAGGCGAAATTTGTTGGCAATATTCCAATTACGATTTCTTTATCGATCTCAAATGCATACGGCAGGAATTTATTCTGTTTTATAAATTGTCGTATCTGTTAAACAAGTCAAGGGGATTATGGAGGTTTCCTGTGCTGTCTAGACGTTACTTAAAGTTTCAATCTGCAGAAATGGAAACAGGCTAAACCGTTGTCATTGAATCCAAATAGCTTTAAATGAGGAATCCATCTTGCTCTTAGCACGACATAGAATACAGTATTTTCAACAGAACTGCTTACCCCAAATGTAAGTATCAACACAGTGCGATTTATTCACCTCTTTTACTTCTATATCGCCTTCATTATCTCCCTTATATTTAGCAAGAAATCGCTCAAAGGCCTCTTCCTTCCACCTAGCTTCTCTTTCAAGTTCGAGCTTGGCTTTACGAACTACTCTCTTGAACTCTAGCTTAGCATTGCGAAGTATTTCCTTGATTTCGTCCGCTCTGATTTCATCTGCTATTGTGTGTGTGTTTGTAGAGGAATTTTTCGTGTATGTTTAGAGGTATAGAGTTCATAGATATCGGTTTGTAGTAAATGAGGGTAGTCTTTCGAAAATCTATATGTCTACTGATTCGTGTCGGTTCGCTCTGAAATCGATGTGGTGCCCAATCTAATAGCAACTAGCAAACTAGCGAATAGTACGTAGTGTGCTGTGTTGTAGTAAGATTGGTTCGATTTTGTAACTACTAAGTAGAATCGTAGTCTAATTATACCAATCCATCAACAAAGACTAGTCCAGTTTGGGCTAGTGGTGCGGCCCGGCCCGGCTGAGCGTGGCTTCCCATTGGCCCAGCGCGCTGCTGGCACGCTTACATAGTACACACGCAATATCAGAAATTGACGTTCCAACATTAAGCATCATTTAAATTCTAAATGTCCTATAATACGATATTTGAATGCCTAATAATATCCAAGAGCAGTGAACTAGCTAACACACTGAGATTTTGTTGTCCTTCGCAGCCGTTGACTTTACTGTACCGTCCGTTCGAAGAGGTTTGTACCAACAACCCATTCTAAACATTTTTCAAGGCCTCCAATATGCGATTGACGAATATGCTAAGGCCTTGAATGGTTGAGTTAATCTGCGCGCCCTATTCATTACTTCACCCGGAATGAGGCTCTCTTACTATTTGAAATTTGACAATGTAATTATATTGCTAGTGTAGAAATCGGTCAATGCTACGAAGTAGCGGGTTTATACAGGCCAGAAAGGATGTAATCGTCGGCAATAGGTCTATCCGTTCCGGAGCCTCTCTACGTACTGTAGCGTTCCGACGATTAGCGAGGAATGCACCTGATTTTGGGGTGCATTTGAGAAATATAGAAAGGGCTTAGAATAAATACAATTTTAAACTGTTTCTTATTCAGATAATGCCATGAGATATTTTGCAGACAATTCTGTGCATATGTCCCTTTGGTAGTATATCTATCATAGAATTAAAGGATAGTCTAAAAGCTCTATGTGCTGCTTGACAGTATTTAGAATAGGAACATGTAGGAACTGCAAACAGGGTAAATAGCTGCTGGAGAAGTTTGAATACTTACCATTAGGCTTCTTTATTGCTCTTAGCAGTTCACAGAAGATATCATGTTTGTGTAGCGCCATTCTGAATCTGTGGCCTTGCAAGGTCTTTCAAATAAGTCTATGTACTTGTGTACTTTCGAAGCTTTCTCATGCTTACTAATTCCCCCCCTCCCCCCCCGCCCCTAACTAACCTAGTTACAATGTAAAGTCATTATTTAACCTTAGCCCTAGTCGATCTGCTAAATTAGAAATATATGAAGGAATGCTATAACTAGACAGCTTTGACTGTTGGGGGCCAAAGTGAGTTTTGGTGTTTTAAGCTGAGCGGAAAATTTGGACGAGAAAAATTCTTATATGGACGTCAGTAAATACAAATAAACGAACATACTTGCTTCAAACACTGCAGGTCGCCATGTTGGCGTCAACTGTAACAACAGTTCAAGAATAACGAGACTATAAAGACAACTATTTTGCCTGTCATCCTCTAAATACAAAATATTCTAGCATTATGGTCTGGCGAGCTCGGCAGAGTAGCTCAAAACTAATTCATTGGTTGTGAAGTATCATAAGAGCTCTTAAATTTAGCCTAGCGCTAGGGTGCCACGAATTGACCTATCCCTCTGTAAACAACACGCTCAACACGACAACTGTCAACAACATCGTCGTCTTCGCAACTCGATGACCTCGTAAGTCGTCTATGTATTAATCCTATTATATGGTTTGCTCATGAGGCATCTAGACTCAAGATGGAGTCTCAAGATGATGACGAAGAAATGGCCGGTTCCCTCTCAAGCCTGGGAGCGGAGCGCGCGCCACACCTTCAACATTGTAACCAGATCGAAAACAAGGTCATATCACACTTTGTAGGGAATGGAGGTGAACGAACGCAGCTTCAACATATCAACCGTGAGTGCTTTTCGCATCACCGCCTTACCTGCGAGCCCAAAGGTCTTGTTCGGTGTAAAGCTAACAAGGTGATAGATACTTCAGTTCCAAATGTCCCCAAGGTCCCTTATTCCTTTGCAACTGAGAACACACCAGAGAGTATTGGACAAGGAAGTGCACCAAGTTCTGCACATCGCAGACAGCTTGAAAATGAGGTCGCCTTTTGCTATAATATGGCTGTAAAGCTCGAACCCCATCGGCAGGAGGTTCATCGTCAGTATATCATTTCTTTGAACTTCCATGGCAACTACGAGCGCCATAGACACCTGATATCTGATCTGAAGCTGATTTAGTAACGAACCTCAGTTCTAAATGCTTACCATGCCCTTGGACTCGATCCTACCAAGTTGCGAGTCACCACCGCTGGTAGACTAGAATTACAACAGAATCGTACCTACATTAACAAGGAAGTCGTCTCCCCTCCTGCGCCGGGTGTGAGAGTCGTGCCTTCATCGGTTGGGATCACACGTTAGTCTAGCCTTTCAACAATTACCCACTAATCTACAGCACGCGGGGCCGAGGATCCCATTCTATCCGAAGCTAACCAGGTATTACTACCAGTTGCAAGTACTTCTAACACCTCTTATTCTGTTCCCATTCAGAATCCTCTCACCACCACCTCCGCCGAACTAAATTTGGAGTCACCACGACCTGTTAGGCCATGGAAAGTCAAGAACCCCTCTGCCGAAAAGAGCAAGTCCAAAACCGCGCCGATGGGCCTCGAACCATTGATCAAGGATGATGGCAGCATGGATCTCACCAATCTCTTCCTTTGTCGAGAGTGTGGCGAGCGCTTCAAGGCCGAGATTAAGCTGAAGGAGCATCATATCCAGAATCACGTCGATAGTTCCGAGTGGCCTTACATGTGCAATGTCTGCCAAAAGAGGTTCCCGAATGAACGTCAACTCGAAAGACATGCAGACTCGGTTCGATGTACCGTTGATGAGACCAGACCAAAGATCATTCATAGAGGTTATATTGAGGAAAATACGATAAAGGCAAATGAGCATCTTCATCATGTTTTTAGTTCTGCTCGATACGAGCGGGACTGGATGTTGTGAGCAGTTCGTTACTGTTGGAGCTCTGGGAGGCTTTGACGATGGTACGGAGGATATTTGGGGTTCCAGGTTACCAATTCAAGGTAACCACAATATGATGGTTGCAGACTTTGGTTTTGTGCCAAAAGCTAGATATGACTGCACGATGATTGATACTTCCGTTGATACGGCAGAGTCGAAATACCAATCCACTTCATTCGTTGTTTTACCTTGTCTTTTTCTCATCCAGTTTTGGGTCGTATACAATCACAATTTGACCAGTCTACAGGCCTGAATCACCTATCAGTTTCCAGCTCCAGCATCTTGGTTCACTACTGTACGTCTTGCATACTTCGACGCTGTCTGCCTGAATAAAACATCAGTTGATGCCCCCCAGAATTCCAAAACCGAATTCACTTAATCGATGGTCAATGAATCTTGCAGATTCTGCAACTTCAACGCTGCCACTTACATCCCAGAAAACCCCACAGCACAAAGAGTGCAGCATCCGTAACCATTAATTTCCATATAGAAATCCATGGTAAGTGTTTCCTCGTTTGCTCAACGCTCACTCCCCAAGAAATAGTCATCACAAGAGCCTTATGCATACCCAGTACACACTGATTCATTCAATCGACTGGCACTTCATCAGCGACCTTCACCCGTAATCTGATAACTGAGAACAAATCCACTAGCATTGCTTCGATAACAACCCCATACAAACGACACCTAACTGCGTACAACTCCAGCACAATATCTCCGACTCTGAATTAGTACAAGACCATGCATACCACCAACCACGAACATGATGATAGCGATCTCATCGTCAAGGCGCCGAAGCGACTATTTCCGCACAGTAACGATGAACCGAAAGACAAAAGAAGAAGATTCGGGACTAGGAATGATATCGAAAATTTTCAGGACTCGAATGAAATGGATTTCGAGATGACTTCTCCAGAGCCCTCTGAAACCCGGACATCGCAAAATAATAGCGAGGCGTGTAAGGAACATGGCGAATCTCATCGAAAAGTCTCGGACGGTCGAAAAGGGAAAATAATGGTATGCATCCAGTCTTTCAATCACAAATTTTGGGCTATTTGGTAACAATGTGAATTTTAGACGTTGCTCGATGAACCCGATGCCATTGTGGCGGGTGGTTAGGATGCTGATGACGAGGAAGAACCTGAAATATGATATATGTGCTGGGGCCCGGAATGAGATCCACCCGGAGAGGGTGGCACAGAGTAGCCAAAGTTCTATAATCCCACAAAGAGTTGTGCCACAAGCCCAACGCAATCTCACAGCCTTGGGGGGGGGACAAAAGCCTCGATCGAACTCGTCGTGATTGTCAACAGGAACTCGCATAATAAATCCAGAATTCTACTCGCATCCCTTGCAAAGCCTCCACTGAGAGTATACAAAAAGGTAATGCAGATCCAATGCAAGCTACACCATGGTTCTTAGGTGACCGTAAACGTTGTCGCTGAATTGTCAAAATTCGGTATTGCGGTAGGTTGGTTGAGTGGAAGGTAAATTGGCACTTGTTGCACGTTTTCATCCCCCCTCTTTATTTGGTTTGTAAATGAACCTTTCATTGATAAGTTTGTAGTAGCAAAATCATGTTTCTCACTTACTAACTCAAGGCATCAGAACAGAGACCCAAAGGCAATCAATGTAGGATCTGGATGACACATTCGGTACCAAGCAAGCAAGGAACTAAATAACATACGAGCAACGATGGACTCTATCTGGTGTCAATCAACACTGGGATGGCCAAACATTTCCCAAAAAGAAAATTGACTGAAGTTTGTATGGCAATATAAGAAGTGTGACATGGTCTTGACGTTCCGGTTCTTCAGGCCACCCACCGCAGCTATCACGCTCTCCAGTCTTTCCTCTAGGTTGCGAAGTCTATAATACATTACAGGCTTAATTCACCACCAGCATTGCAGGCGGCGCCATATTATCAGACGATACCCTGCAATTTATTGGCTAGGCGAAAGTTCTTCCGCCACTTCCGGGCCAGCGAAAACATATCCCCACCACATCTCCCGAATTCATCTTCCCATGAGTACTACAAACGTTTAAGTCAAGAATCAAGCTAACTAATCAACGCTCGACAAGAATCATCATGCCAAGCCAATCACAAGTCCTCGAATCCAATAAATATAGCTGAACTCAGCATGGGTAAGCGAAAAACAATGCGCACCAGTGAGGATCTTGCTCGGGTGTAGACTGAAACACAATCTTCCGCGGTCGAAGTAATGAGCGAGCACGAAACGGAAAAGACGAACCCTAAGATCAGACAACTTTTCGAGAGACGTCTCAACCATGGCAAGAAACTTACCCAGAAGATGAATACTGCCAAGCAAGAGATGATGCAAATGAGTGACCAGAAGCGTAGGGACTTAGGCTGGTTCATGTTCATATCAGATGCTGCCTCAGGTTGTTCGACGGACGATGGTCGTACTAAGACAACGATTGGCAAGACAGGGTGGAAAGCTGATTGGAAGCAAGATTCTGATTCCGGAAGAACAAGGCCTTACTAGTGAGGATGAGAAACAGCTCTTCTTAAAGGTTCGTCGAGATAGGAGGTTAATAAAGGACAAGGCGCAGAAGGAAGTAAGCTTTTCCCAATTAAGTACCTAGGGTGTTTGCTAATTTAGTCTCAGAAACTACTTAAGTTTCACCAAATGCCTCTTAATAACGACGCCAAGGAGGCAGATGACGAGAAGGAGCAGTGATCTTCCAATACGATTGACATTTTCCCATCACTCCAGATGCAGAACATTTGAGGTTGCTTTCTCTAGAAAAGGGCGATTTGGGGCATGGGAGCGGTTGTCAATTATCAAATTAACTTGTTAGGGGAACTCGTGATGATTTGTCAGTTATTCCCATTCGTTAATAAAACTGCGGTTTACCACAAAAAAAGACGCTGTACCGACTTTCTCAACGCTTGTGAAATGTTCCTTCCGTTATAAGTTTTCGTAACCTACCAAACACACTTTCACCCCCCTTCAGTTTTTGTGTGGGCCATCTCACCTATAGTCTATATTCCCCATGTCAGAAAGAGGTAAGATGATATAAGTTGAAGCGGTATATCCAGTGCCGCCCTATGACTAAGTACCTCGGCTAAGCTTTTTCTCGCTACAATTAAAAAAGAAAAAAAAAGAGGCCATAAACAATATAACGAACAGCATGAAAGCTCTCTGAAACAAGGGTATCTTTGCAAGAAAGAAAAAATACCAGAATTAAACTCATTTTATGATAAATTAACAATACCAATAGTACACAGCCTTCAAGTATCCTTTTCTCTACCTCTTCATCTACTCGCTAAAGAAGTCTCACTCTCTAAACTACTAAAACTCTAGACTAACTGCGGACTTAGCAACATCTAAAAGACCCCGAAAAGAGTGTCGAAATCAATCTCCACTAGCTTACCTTTCACCAGAGTACCTGGAAGGACGCCCACGTATTGGAGAGAACTAGCAGCAAAACCCGTAGCACCCCCCTCCTCACTCAGCACTAGAAGGGGGTTAAACTACAAGAGAAGCTGAATATACAAGTAATAAAATAGGAAAGACAAGAAAAAGGATATTGGCAACGAATAGGTTAGGTTGTTATCTAATTTCCGTCCTAATGAGTAATTAGGGCGGGTAATGGGAAGGAGAATAACGCAGCGAAATAGAGCCAAGAGTCAGAAATATAGACTGCGAGGCTTACTGTTATATTATATTTACCTTGTATAAGAAATTTCGAGCAAAGTTTTGACATGTTCGTTTGTACTAGCCCACCACATTTACTTATTCACTAATTTTCAGCACTCCCAAATATTTCAGCTGTGCTTCCACACCCGCAAAATTTCCAACACCAAGCTTTCCAAAGAATAGAAATTTCTACTTTCGGCCCAAATAATCCCCTCTAACGCGGTTCTTCAATTGGACACATTCAGTCGTGAGTTAATCTCTACATTATACCCTTCCATCTCCAACTACCTTGCTCTCCTTTCAATATTATGTTGTAGTACTGTTGCGCTGGCTCGACATCGTGCCGTATCAACCATTGCCAATTTCCCCATGACGAGATCTATCTCCACCCGCACAAAAAGAGCGGGGCAAAACCTGACATCTCTCCACAGAACCACAGACAAACAATCAAAATGACTCGTCAAACACCATGTCATACTCACATCCTAACCTGGACCAAGGCGCCATCGAGACCAGAAATGTTAGCGTCTCCAGCACCAACAACCCACCGTCGCCGAGGCGTAAAGTCAACCAAGCACATGACCAAGCGAGCATCCGCAGACACCAAAAATTCAGGAAATCGAAGCCGGCACAAGACCACGACCTCCCATCCAAACACATACTCGGTGCCAAGGGAGAATGGTGAGTGGGAATTGTTGGAGGAAGAAAAGATCGACAAGGACTGGGTCAAAGTAGGCTCACCAAAGGAGAGCTCAAAGCAGGAGGTTAATGGCACTAGTCTTGCAAATTCCCCACTTGCTGCCATGTTAATACTACTAGGAAAAAGCAAGGAAGAAGAAGCAAGAAAGGCTGACGAAGATGGCAATGACGCAGATGTAGAGGAGAGCGACGAGGAAGATGAGGAAGAATGGGTTAAGATTTGATGTTTTAGTTGAACGTTTAGTTGCATACCCGGAGCAATAGGGGTGGTTAATTTAGGAAGGAGTAAAGAAAGTAGGCCTGCTAAGGGGTGGTAGAAGCAGTACTTCAGCTAGTCATTACTGTATGGATAAATGTATGACCAATTGTTTGCATCCAGAAACCTCCGACGACTCATTTTAGAGCTCTTTAATAAACATAGGCTTTTGAACTTGCGCAGCTAACATTTACAGCTTCTATAAGGGTATGAATGTGAACGGCCGCCTTACAACAGCGGAACAAACTAAATTATCCCTTTACAAATGAACTGGGATACATGACAGACAGAGCTTTATAATATATTTTGCGAAAGTACTATTAACTAAGCATTACTTGTAAGATAATTTGCGCCAGCGTACTGCATATTCACCGCCTCTCCGCTCAAGGTACAAAACCAGGTATAAATCCACAACCTCGCAAGCAAATTTAACACCACGTTTCCAACAACACTTCATTCTGATTTGTAATGCACGTCAAGTCAATCACTCTTGTCTATTAAATAAGTACGTCTAGTAAGTCAAACGTCTTGTCCGGGCTCTATCTCTTCTATATCAACTGTTCCGCACCGCGCTACATTAAAACACACCCAGCTATTCAACCCTGTTGTCTCCCAGCCATGCCCGAACCACCATTTGATCTCGCCACCCACCAATTTATCTACCTTATCCACACAAACACAAAAACTAACACGAAATAGAGATAGACAATATGCATCCTCCAACCTCCCCTCCAGCTTTGCAGTCTCTCCCACAACCTGCTAAAATGCCAATCAAATGCCGCATAATCATAGGTCCGAGAACTCAACGAAGCAGCGATAATGAAATGTCTTCACAACCAACTGCGCCTCATTACCCCACTAAGTTAACAATCATACGTGGTGGAGCTCCAACTACGCGAAACCTCTCAAGCAACACAGACAAAATTTCTCCCCCTCCTTCAGTAGCAGCACATCGTCGCACTATTATGAAAGTAACAGGACAAAACTCTACCAACCAAAAGCCCGCGGCCATTCAATCTCAACACCATATCAAAGTCTACACCCCTACTTATCTCACGTCCCCTCCAGACCGCGTACAAGCAAATAGTCTGTCTGCTACAAATATGTCACATCAGGACAGCCGACCAACCTCACAACATGAGCAAGACCGAGAGGATGACTGGGAACTAGTCAAATCGCCTTCCACTTCCGAAGACTGGGCTAAGATCACATCAGCTCAGACTTGCACAGCAAAGGGGAATAAGGAACATGAAGGACAGGAGAGGGAAACAACAACAGTGAGAAATATTTTCTTTTCACCTTTCAATGGTATTTTAAGGCTATTTGGAAGAAGCTCCAATGAAGTGAGAAAGGGTGGGGAAGGGGATAAGAATGGACGTTGATTTTCAAGGAAAGCTGTGTGACGGTACGAGAGGTCTGCTCATTGAGTTGAGCTAGTTACCTCGGACCAAGGAGATTTAGTTGGGGGCTGGTGGCCTTGTGTTTGAGTAACTTAGATGAAGTGGGAAATTCAATTGTGCCAGGGAGGAGAAGAAAGCAAACTTGTTAGTAAATACTGTATGAACAAACAATGAACAGTCGATATAATCCTTGCCTGTCCCCGGATTTAAAAGTTATATATTTGCTCGGTTAGCTCTCATGGGCCTTCGATAGCACAAAACACCACTCAAAACACCTATCAAATCAACCTAGGTGCACAAAAGGCTGTTGTAGTATACTCCCATGCACACATACTATTACCATCTATACTAGTATAACAAACTCTCCCATAATATTCCCACCCTCACACAAACCAACCCCTTCTAAATACTTAAGCGAGCACCTGCAACATCTCTAAAATAATTCCCCCCCCCCTTCTTTTTTTCACGCCATTAAAACCCCCAACAAAGTCTTTTTCGTTGGCTTTCGTCTCCTATCTTTCAATTGATATACCGCAATTACATCACCGCAGCCTCGTGCTAATATACCGCATTTACCCATTCACCTATTCGCTATTCCTACCTCGGCAAAACTCGCGCTAAGCGTGAATGTACAATATCACACTAAGTCTAGGATCAATACCTCTGTGTAAAACTTCCTAAACTTCCAACTTCCAAACTTTTCACACAGGAATACCTTTACCACAAACCCTTCCTACCAATCTTCAGTAAATTCTAGCAGTCGCAGGCTTTACATAGCGTAGTAAGTTAACCTCTCCGTCACGCTACGCCCTTCCAATTCAAATTACGCTGCGCTAAGTTGCATATCCCGCAATTAGTTCATCGTAGTACCGTTGCGCTAACCCTAGATATCAACCTATAGTCTTTCTACGGATTACACCACTCCTGCCAAGCCCTCCCTTGCCATCCATTCCTCGTGCACTCCACCCCCACTCGTGAACGAAAACACAACACTAAGGATCATCCACAGGAAAACCCAAAACGTTAGCAACAGCACTTAAAGATGTCTTCTCCATCAAACACAATCTCAAACTCAACCACCCAAGATCTCGCACCCCCAACAAAGAATCCACAAAAATGCCAAATACAAAACGCACCCACTCGAAGCACTCGTAACAACGCGATTTCTTCACCATCAAGAACATATCCCCCCGCCAAGAGCTCAACCGAAATTCACTACCCAGCCAGCATAGGCGAAGTGCAGCAGGCAACAATACGATGTCGGCTCCTATTCAAGAACTCAGTCGAGAACCCAATTGCGAAGATTGGCAATAGCGAGACACGCCAACCCAAGTTCCATATGCGCATTCTTGGTGCTACTCCTTTTGCTGCTGCGGTTCGTTCGGATATGGATAACCAACGACAAGAACAAGAAGACGATTGGGAATTCGTCGACGCCGAACCAATAGACAAGGATTGGGTTAAAGTCTCTTCCGCCAAGAGAACCTCCGACAAGACAAAGAATGATAGGACCAATAAAAGACGGCAGTCATGATCGCGAGCTTAGGCTTGCCACCCGTTAATGAATGCATGCTTCTGGGAGGAGACTCGGTTGAGGATGGATGGACCAAAATTTGAGTTACCCAAATCAAGTGGGTGACTCGGATTCCGATTCAGGGGGGTGGGGGGCATGAGGACATTAGAGTGTGTGTCTGTATGAGAATTGGATAAAGTAACGTAGGATTAGCAACAACATTCATCACGCCCCTTTCTGCGCATAATATCATCCAAGCCTCCCTTAACATGAAAACCATCTTTAGTTCTCTATACTCTATTCTAAGTACCATCTAACCTCCCACGAATTGTATTCTAAACACCAAGCTCTCATACCTTCAACCATCCACCAATTTCCTTTTATATGCTCCATACCCCATCCCAAGTCTATGTCTACGAAGAAATAGTCCTACTATTATTAGTACACTGAAACACTAAACCTACTAACCTAGCCTTATACCGATTAATAATATTCTTAACATTAGCAAAAGTCCCCGCTGTAAGACTAAAAACCCCTAGCCCGAAAATCACCGTATAAAACCCCTAAAGCAACCTCCCCTTAATGCCATCCTTCTAAGAAGTAGTATATCTAGTGCTGCCCTATAACTAAGTACCTCTGCTAAACTTTTTCTTAGTAGAATCAAAAAGAAAAGAAAAGGCTATAAACAATCTAATAAATAAGATAAAAGCTCTCTAGAACAAGGGTATCTTTATAAAGATAGAAGAAACACCTAAATTAAACTTATTCTAGGTAACTTAATAATATTTGTTGAATGGTGAGTTATTATTCGATAAACTCATATAACTCACCATGGGAATAGTCGGCCTATTCCTCTTTTGGACTAGTGGTCAAGCTTAACTTGACTACTTCTTCAACTTCTTATTAGTCTAGAACTCTATAACTACAATAACAATTGAATATTGCTACCACTTATTACCTACTTACCTAATAGCCTTCCGCATGAATATTAACTATATTCAATAGGTTATAAGCCTGGACAGCGATAGCTATTGAGTATATCAACGTCTATTTTAAATAGGTAGAACCCTCGAGTTTGGTTTATCCCTATCATTATCCATAAAGCCCTCGAGTTTAGTGTAGTGGATTCATTGTTATACTAGTGAACGATTTTACTAGTATACATAGGTATTTCACTACTTAGAAGGAATTTTAGTATTAAATTTATATAGAAAAAATCTATACTAAAAGGTCCTCCTTCCGTACTATATTTCTTGGAACTATACTATGGAGTCTATACACCAAGAACTTAACTAGCTTCGACTAAGTTAGTAACCAATATTAGCTTTAAATAAGTCGATTCCCCTGGCTATCTTCGAATAAGATATCTATCATTTATGTCTGATTCTAATCAAGAAGGATTATTTAATTTATCTATTACTGGCGGCCTAGGATCTCCATCTCCAACCCTGTCACCAACAATACTACCCACTGAAGAAGTACCAGCATCACCAGTACTACCCGTCAGACCTATTATAATAGCTAATACCACTTCATCTAGTAGTATCTCGTTGATACTAGCCTTAGTACAGAAGCTCAAGGGAGTATCTAACTATACTACATAGAAGTAAGATATTCTGATAGTACTTATATCATATAATCTATACCACTATATTGAGTCTAGACGTAAGGCTACATTCCCTACAGAGGTTCCATAGGATAGTGTAGATACCACGGCTCTTACTAGATGGGAGAACTAGTAAGCCAAAGACTACAGAGCCATCATAGGAATTAAATTCAATATCTCTGATATGAACATAGCTAGCCTTATCAATAATAAGACGACTATATTGGATATATAGGAAACCCTCTAGAAGTACTACGAAGGCTCTGGTTTTATACTCGAGTACAATACCTATCTTGAGCTTTATAACATTAAATATAAGAAGTATAATAATATTACTTTATATATCGTTGTATTTAAACTTATAAACCAAAAGGTATACTAGGTTGATATTTATCCTGGTAAGCCTAAGATTAAGGTTATCCTCTTTATCACTGGTCTGAATAAGGCCTTTCCTATATAGGCTGAACGTTATCGTTCTATATACTCGACCGATAGTTCTACTCTTATACTTAATAGTCTTATCAATAGTATTGAAGATGAAGCTTATATAAAAGATACTGGTGAGAAATCTACTTTTTATAGTAGTAAGCCAGACCCCAAGAAGAAGAAGCCTGAGAAGGAGAAGCCCAGCTCGAAGCCTTAGCCACTATATTCAGAGCTAATAAAGTACGAGGTAAAATACTACGACAACTACTAGTAGATGGTCAAGTACTATACTAATAAGTATACCTTCCCCAAGGCTACATTGGAAGAGGGAAAGAAGGTAGATAAGAAGTATAAGGAATACAACAAGAAGAATAAGGATAACAAGAAGAAGGAGAAGAAGAAGAAGAAAGACGATGATGATAGTGATACACCAACGAATATATCGCTGGTGGTCTACTTTCCTCGTTGATAGCCTAAATCTACTCCTATCACCCTATTGGCTCTTCCTATTAAATAGAAATAAGACCTAAATAACTGGATTCTTGATACTAGATATAATGAGTACTACTATATTAATCCTGACTAATTCATGATATATATAGTGATCCCTAATTTGGAGCTAGTTAATACTATAAACAGTCCGGTAGTTCTACTTAGAATTAGTACTATTAATATAAATATACCACTATTAGACGGCTCTGTTATATATCTAAACCTAAAGAAAGTCTATTACTTCCCTACCTTCCTAATTAACCTTCTTACTAGATATAAAATCTACCGTAAGGGTGGCTATATAAAGGATAATAAAGTCTACTTAAATAATCAAGAAATCACCTAGTACGATGATAATCTATACTTAAAGTTTAACTTAGATACTAAATACTTTTATATTGTATTCCTAGCTCTCTGTAAGGAACCTACACTAACTAAGGAGCTCTTATATCGCTACTTTATATATACTAGTATTGAGACGGTATATTATATAATATATATAGTTACCGGCATCGATGAAACTAAGATAACCTGTAATAACGACCTTGGCTAGATAAAGCTCTATAACTCCTGTAAGAAGTCTAAACCTTTAAATATTATTCAACGAAAGGCCTAAAAGTCTACCGAAGTTAGAAGAATGGTTTCTCTTAATATTATTAAATTGAAATACTTGATATATAATAGGTACCAATAGGCCACTATCTTCACTGAATAGGCTTTATAGCTCTACTATACCTTCGTTCATAAGAATAAGGGAGATACTATAAATACTATTCGTATATATTATCTGAAGATGAAGAAGTAGTATAAGCTATAAATCAAAGGTTACTAGCTCGATGGTGGTAAGGAGTTTAGAATCACTGAGTTTTAAACCTTCTACAATGATAAGGGTCTTGTATACAAGATCTCTACTCTATATAATCCTACTATAGTAGGACTTGGAGAATATATAAACTAAACTATAATTAAATATATAAGAGCCGCCATAATTAACGGCGATATCCCTAAATACTTATAGGGTAAGATCTTATATATAGTTATTTATATCACTAATCGAATAATTACATCGGCTCTCAAGGGAGTTACCCTATATAAGGCCTTTCTAATAGTAGTTCGCCTGGACGAGGATTATAAGCTATCTATTACCTATCTATAGGTATTAGGATACAAGGTATATATAAGAATTCCTCTAGAAGATATAGTTAAATCTATAAAGGTAGATGAATATACTAAAGTCGGTATTCTTACTAGCTATAAAGGCTACTATATTTACTATATTTAGGTTACCTCTAGAGTTACTAGATATAGACTAGTTCGTAGCTCTAATATTTATTTTAATAAAGGAGATTTCAAGATAGAAGTTACTGGTAGTAAGGCTAGTGATAATACTAGTACCTTTATACTATATAACCTTAAAGAAGGGGTAGATAATAATGATAGTGATAATAAAGATCAGTAAGCCGATAAATAGTTCTCTAAGCCTATAATATAAAAGCTAATCCTAGATAGTAATATTAATAAGACAGAGAACTAGAAGAATATAGAATAATATACCTAACTTAATAAGTAATAATATCTAATTTAGTAGGAAATCGATGATCTCGAAGATCCTGAAGTACCTTTACCGGAAGTCCATGAAGTACCTCTCTATAATAATAAGCCTCCCCGACCTATTCCTATTCCCAGAAAGTATAGTTAACCTATCGGATCCAAGAATAAGCCGAAAGTACCACTAGTTAGGGGTATTGAACTAAATATATAGATGGATAATGATGGTAGAAGATATACTTATATATAAGTAAAAGGAACGGAGTACCTAAGTAGGGGTAAGGAAAATAATATTAGTATAAATACTAGTACCGCCATAGAAATACCTACTAGAGAAATACCTCCTACCATAGAAATACCTACTCCCGAAATACCTCTTGATAAATACTAAGTCGAACATCAAGCTAAAGTACTTACTACCTTCAAGTAGATCTAGATATTCAAGGCTTTCTGTATAGTATTTACTACTAGAATACTTGATTCTAAGGATCCATAGATATATAAAGAAGCTATTATATATACTAAATTAGTATAATGGAGACTTACTATCAAGTAAGAACTAGCTAGTTTAAACCATAAGAAGACCTAGATACTTATTCAGAAGTCCAAGGTCTATAGTAAAGTTCTGAAAGGCTGCTAGGTATTCAAGATAAAGTATAATAGCTAAGGTAAGATTATTAAGTATAAAGTATACTAGTATATTAAAGGCTATAAGTAGTGATATAGTATTGATTTTAACCAAACCTTTACTAGTATTATTAAGTCTATAATATAGAAAGTTATCCTCGTTATAGCTATAATCTATAATTAGGAAATCGATTAAATAGATATTATTACTATATTTCTTAATAGAGATATAGAGCCTATAGACAATGTATATATTCAAATACCACCTAGCCTTGAACTACTAGATGATTTACTTATAGCTCTGTACAATAAATACCCCAACAGAGAGATCCCAGAGTATATCTATAAGTTACTAAAGGCCTTGTATAGTCTGAAGTAATTACTACGATATTAATAATTAAAGTATACCAAAGAGCTTCGAAAGCTCAACTTTGAACCATTAAAGGCTAATAATTTAGTCTATATAAATTCTACTACTAAGATCATTATTATTATATATATCGATGACTTCCTTATTGTTGGCCTAAAGTATAATGAAATTGATAAGCTAAAGTATAAGCTATCTAATATCTTTGAAATAGTTAATATAGGCCCTACTATATACTTTTTAGGAGTTCGTATTACCTATGATCATTAAAAGTATACTATTTCATTGAAGTAAGATACCTATATTCGAAAGGTTCTTGAATACTTCGGAATAGAGAACTATATACCTATAGATACTCCTATAGATCCTGGAGCTATTAACAATATAGTTACTAATATAGAGTAAGCCTCCCGCGAAGATATCAAGCTCTATCAAGCCCTTGTTGGTTTATTGATGTACTTAATAATATAGACTTAACCAGATATAGCTAATACTCTATCAATACTTTCTATATTTCTTATAAACCCGTCGCTAGCCTACATCAAAGTAGCTAAGTACTATTTACAATACTTCAAGAAAACTATTGATATTGGACCTATATATAATAAATCAATTAATCCTACTACCGGAGATCCAATTACCTAAGGCCTCGAAGGCTTTATAGATTTAAACTACGGCGGAGATCATAAGATATATAAGTCGATATCCAGCTATATCTTTATATTCACCGGCGGCCCTATCTCCTAGAAGGTAGTATACCAGAAGGCTTTAGTATTATCGTCCACTGAAGCTAAGTACTATATACTCACCAACGGTACTAGAGAAGTAGCCTAGCTTTGATATCTATTTAAGTACCTCCGATATAATAGAGATAATACCTATTATATTCAAATCAATGGTAATAACCAATCGGCCCTGGTACTAGCTGAGAACCCTGAGTTTCATCAATATACCAAGTATATAGAGATTCAATATCACTATATCCACGAGTAAGTCGTAGATAGTAAAGTTACCCTGATGTTTATCCTAACGGATCAAATAATTATAGATAGTTTAACTAAGCTACTTCCCGGCCCGAAATATACTACATTCATGAACTAAATAAACTTATATACTTGATATAAGTAAGATCGAGGTTCCTGATTATTATAAAGATATCGAACCATGGATATAGGATATAGGGTATAGAATATAGTCGATATTAGTTCGATTCGGATACCTATTCAAGGGTATATTAAATGGTGAGTTATTATTCGATAAACTCATACAACTCACCATGGGAATGGTCGGCCTATTCCTCTTTTGGACTAGTAGTCAAGCTTAACTTGACTACTTCTTCGACTTCTTATTAGTCTAGAACTCTACAACTACAATAACAATTGAATATTACTACCACTTATTACCTACTTACCTAATAGCCTTCCGTATAAATATTAACTATATTCAACAATATTAATAGTATATATATAACCTTTAAGTCTCCTTTCCTCTACCTCCTTATTTACTTACTAAATATATCTTACTCTCTAAACTACTAAGACTCTAAACTATCTATAGACCTAATAATATCTAAAGGACTATAAAAAGAGTTCTAAAACTAAACTCTATTAACCTACCTTCTACTAGAGTACCTAAAAGGCTACCTATGTATTAGAGAGAACTAGCACTAAATCTATATCCCCTACCTCCTTACTAAGTACTTAAAGGACGTTAAATCATAAAGCTGAATATATAAGCACTTAAATTCGGAAGATAAGAGAATGTATACTAACAACGAAGAGGCTGGATTATAGTCTGATTTCCATCCTGATATTTAGATAGGACGGGCAAAAGGAGGAAGAAGGATACATGAGATAATACCCCCACCTCAAAACACACCCATTATCAACCAACGAAGTCTTAAAGTGGAAGAGAAAATATAATTTGAATGGCTAGAAACGTTGTGACACAGGAAAGACTGCTATATTATATTTTGCCCTGTCAAAAACAGCGAGATTGAGTTTAGTAACATAGTCATTTGCTCTAGCGTACCGCATTCACTCTTCCGCGTTGAAAATAAGTGGGCTGTGAATCCATAGCCTCGGGCACAAATCCAACACTGACATTCCCAAAACAACCTCAAATTTTCTGAATCGCACAAGAATCTTTCTCCAATACTTGGCAAGCCACCAACTTTTCTTCTAGCAACCAATTGCAAGCATTGTGTACTGCCTCGTAAGTTAAACTCCACCTAACGCTCATTTTACTCCAGCTCCCGCCATAATTACAATTCGTCAAGTTGCGCTGCATATTCCACGGCTGCTCATTGCTGTACTATTGCCTTGGAATACTATGCGTTACGTCATCTTGAGCTTTACCAAGCTCTCGTGGACATCTCATTTACTATGGCGATTGCGCATGCCATTAGTTTCACACACATAGAAAATATAAGACTAACAGAAAACGCAGAAAACACTCGACGCCCATCCCATAATGTCTCCTCCAACACCGAATTCACCCATGCCTACACACTCACAGGTCACCAAGAAACATATGAGATGCCGAATACACATCAGAAGCACCAACGTAGCTACAACATCTTCAGAAACAAGCACCAGTCATCACCCAAGCGAGAAGTCAACAAAACATGTAGCCATAAAGAATTCACACCAAAATCGCAGCACCTCAAGCAAAGATCAACTCAAGCACCACAAGTCCCATCGAGGTCTAGACCTGACTCAATCCTCGGAGACAGCCCCACCAGGAACCATACAGGAAGATAAAAAAGACTGGGAACTAGTCGATGAGAATGTTATTGATAAAGACTGGGTCAGGATTCCTTCTCAGAAGATGCCCGGTGGAAAGAAGGACAATAAGAGCAAGGGCGCTCCTCCAGCTACTAGCGCTAGCTTTTCTCCTCTTGCAGCTGTTCTCATCTTACTCGGAAAAGACTCGGTTGAGAAGAAGGAAGAAGGAGAAGACGGAAACGAGGCAGACTATGAGGAGAGTGACGAGGACGAGAATAAATGGGTTGAGGTTTGAGTTACTCGGATTAAGTGGATAACTCAATTCAGTTTCGGGATGAGAAGAAATGAATTAAACCAGACATATGGATAGATAAATGATAAACTGTTGATATGATCTTTCACCATCCCTGGAGCCGAAAAGCCAAGTATTTCCTCGGTTAGCATTCACGGCATTTAAGGCATCACACTCCAATTCGAAGACACACACCGAACCAACCAAAGCATGCAAAAGACATCTCAAGCCATATTATAATATTATACGGTCTCCCATCATATTCTCCACAACTAGGTAGCCATAAATACTTAACCTAAGCGAGCACCTCCAAACTCTCGAAACAAAATTCCCTCTTTTTACACACACCACCAAGGTTTTCTCTCTACAAAAACTCTTTCGTTGTCATACATGTCCCATATTTTATCTGATATGCTCCGATACCGCAATTACATCACTGCAGCGTCGCGCTAACATACCACATTCACCCATTCACAAATTCATCATGTCCAACCCTCGGCAAAACTCGCGCAAAGTATGAATCTAATCTTACAATATCGCACTAAATCAAATATTGACATCTCCAAATACAACCTCACAATTTCCCAACTTCCATACTTTTTACACTAGAATACCTTCGCCAGAAGCTCTTTATACCCAATCTTCAACAAATTCCAACCAGCAATCGCACAGTTCTTACATAGCGCAGTAAGTCAAGCTCCATATCACGACCATCTGCATTCAACTCGAATTGCCCTGCACTGAGTTGCATATCCCGCATTGGCTCATCGCAGTGCCTTTACACTAAACCTAGATATCAATCTACGGTCTTTCTATGGATTGCACTACTCCTACCACCCATTCCCTGCGCACTCCATTCCCACACACAGCCAAAGTAGTAACACTAACAACAACTCACAGAATCCCAAGTCCCCAACAACCAACCCACAAACAAAATGTCTTCTCAAACCGCAAACACAACCTCAAACCCACCCCAACACACGCGCCGCAACGCAATATCCTCATCAAGTACATGCTCCCCAGCAAGCACAGGCGAATTGCAACGGGCGCCAATACGATGCCGACTCTTGTTCAAGAATTCGGTCCAGAACACAACTGCAAAGGCTGGTAATAGCGAGACTACACATCAGTTGAAGACCCGCGTTCGTATTCTTGGTGGGAATGCTAAAGGATCGCTCCCTTCCTCTTCTGTTACTGCTGTTCCTTCGGAAGTAGACGCCTTGAAGCGACAAAGACAACAGCAGCAAGACCAAGAAAACGATTGGGAATTCGTTGACGCAGAACCTATTGATAAGAACCGGGTTAAAGTCTCTACCTCTAAGAACACAGCCGAAGAGGAAAAGAATAACAAGACCAATAATAATAGGGCAGCCCTAATCGCAAGCTTGAACTTGCCTCCCGTCTATGAATTTATGCTCCTAGGAGGAGACTCGGTCGAAGACCGACATGGCGGGAAACAGGGAAATGATGTTCGTTTCGAGGAATACGACGAGGGAGAGGGTATGAAAGAATGGACTAAAATTTGAGTTTCTCAAATTGAGTGGGTGACTCAGGTTTCTGTTCAGGGGGGAGGACAAGAGGATATTAGCAAGAGGTGCCTGTATGAATAGCAACGACATTCATTAAGCCGTCTTCTCGCGGGTGACCCTTATTCAATCTTCTATGACCGCAAAGGTGATGTTACTTATATGCTCTTTATTCCAAAATCCCATCTAGGATTCCCATCAAATATCCTTCTAAACACCAAACCCCTGTTCCTCCCTCGCCCCCTCACTAACAATTCTTTTCCATATACCCTATCTCAAGTCTATGAAGAAACTGCCCCACTATTATCAGCACACTGAAACTCCGAACGCGCACCAACCCAGCCTAATATCAATCAATAATATTCTTAACATTAGCATAAGTCCCCGCCACCAGCGTAAAAACACCCAACCCCAAAAATCGCCGCATGAAACCCCAAAAGTAACCTCCCTCTAATGCCCTCCGTCCAAAAACGAGGATTCGTACTAAACCACAGCAGACTTGGTAAACAGATACCAAGCGGATCCAACCCAAGTGAACCTATGAGTAAACCGAGAAAGTTGAAGAAAGGAATAGCCCGAAAGTCAATGCCATCGACTCCAAAGAAGACTTCTCCCTCCTCCAAGTTAGTAGTGGAGCCCTGAGGGCTATATTTCTGACCAATTGCAGCGACATAATAATTAGACGTCTTTTCCGCGGTTAGGGTCTCCATGAGGTTGAGGCAGCGAACTAAAACAACAAGTAGGGGGTATCGACACAACAAGAACGATGTTGAGACAGAAGAGTGGGCTTTTTTTTTTTAGGAAGAACTTACCTACCTAGTAACCCAAAATCACTCGTGATGGAAAGCCTTGTCCCTTTCCGTGGCGATAGTAGTCTGACGATGCTCCTGGAAGACCACTGGATCGTAACTTGGGTTGAGCGAAACGAGCGGTCATCCTTGAAGCTTCGATTGAGATTCCCCATTCTCCAATGGCCAATGACGCATGAGCATAATCTTCAATCTCACCACTAACTGGCTAGAGGGGAGACAGTAGTTTCTAATGCTTTGTTATTGCAAAACCTGAGAATATCAATTTCTAGGGGCAAAAGTCGCTCAGTTAGTCCATTATAATCATTCCACTTTTGTACGAAGATTAAGAACAAAATGTTCTCCGTATTGACCCTCAAAATTGAAAGGTCCTGCTAGATGGTATAAGATTTCTTGTACTACGAAGAAATTGGCTCAGCAGAGTAGAGGTTGGAATCAACGTAAGCAAAGCCGTAAGGGGGGACGCTCGCTTCCCGGATGCATGATTGGCACGCACACTTTCGGAACTCTACCCCCAAAGCTAACCTGTTTTCTCAACATCTCCGTGCCAATCTTCCTCCATCTTTCATCCACCAGGTGGCAAATATGGCCGACAGGACACAATGTAGATGATGTCTAGTTGAGTATGATAAGAACGCAAACGAAAGCGAGATAACAACACGAAGCCAGCAGATGCCTACGATGCTGCTATACAATCGCAATGTAAGATAGTCTCTATCTTCTGTGGTAATGCGAAGACTAACAGCATGGCTCTCCGGAAGAGTATGTAGGTGCACCAATTACTGTGCAGCTGGTGTATCGACAATTCAGAGAGGAGGAGTGTATTGGATTGACATGTGTCATCGCGGACGCGTTGAAGGCATCGTAGCCAAAAATAATGTAGAACAGTCACAGGAAGCACCACATGACATTTGAAAAGTCAGCGCTATCCTCTTTATTTCGTCCGCCGAGTGGTAGTCAATTTAGCGACGTATTGAGGCAGGTCTTATTATTTACTTACCTGAAATTCTATTAGCCCTGGAACTTGACAGGCTTCAGCATGTGAGACGGGTAAACCAATACTCCGAAGTGGATAACCACAAGATGTTGCAGGCTGTGCCACAATGTAGCATACAGTAAGACAGCCTATTTGGTGTAATAGATGATGACTCCAGGCCCCCCCGATATGCCCGCATTCAGTGATGCTCCGCGGAGCCCCGAGTCCGAGTCCGAGACCGACACCGACGGACATAGACATAGACATACTTTACAGGTAGTATAAGTAGACGTCTCCTTACTTCTATTACCTGCAATAATTCATTTTAAACACACATCAAAAATACTTGCAGTATCCAAAAAAGCCTCGAAGACACAATGAGTCTTTCCATCTCCGACGTTATCAACTCAATCAATGGAATCGCAGATTCTCCCAACCTTCAGGAAGAGGACCGCGTAGCTCTCCTTTCTGCTACGACAAGGTTACGGTCAAAAATAGAGAATGCGCGTGAAGCGACTTTCAGATATATTCTTGCTGTATGATGCTTTTCTACCCGTAACCGCTCGTCATACTGGATTGGATGCTGATTTTGAATCTCCCATAGCCTCAGCAACCCATCGCTCTAAGATTAGCAATTGATATGAAGCTTTTCGATGCTGCAGCCTCTTTGTCTCCAAGCGGAAGCACCTTTACGATTGACGATCTCGTTTCCGAGACGGGTGCAGACCCCTTACTTGTTGGTAAGTGGCAGATTTCAAAGACCTAGGGATGGAGAAATATTGACGTCATTAGTCCGAATTGTGAGATTCCTTGTGGGCATGGGAATCTTTGAGGAGATAGCACCAAGAACCTTTAAGTCAACACCCATCGGCAGTGCTTATGTTACAGCATCTCCACTTGCACAAGGTGTCATTCACATGTACGTTCAGTCTCTTATTCTCATTGTCTCTAACTAACGAGCAATTCTCAGGACCTCCCAAAACGAAGTCATCTCTGCCCTACCAGCCTATTTTTCAAATAATGGATATCAGAACCCCGGAGATGCCTATGACGGCCCTTTTCAGTACGCCCGCAACACCAAACTTCATTCGTTCGATTGGCTCGCCACCCAACCAAAACTCCAACACGCATGCAATATCACAATGGGAATAGCACGCTCAACACGCACTCAGCTCTGGTTCCAATACTTTCCGGTCTCCTCAAAGTTGCTCGTAAAAGAACCTTCAGACCCCGTTCTCGTCGACATCGGCGGTGGAGTCGGTCACGACCTCATCAGGTTCAAAGATCATAATCCATCCCTTACTGGTAAACTCATAGTGCAAGATATCCCCGTCGTCGTAGAGAGTATTACAGACCTACCAGCAGGAATTGAGGCCATGAAACACGATTTCTTTGCTCCACAGCCCATCAAAGGCGCAAAAGCCTACTATCTAGGCAATGTTATACACGACTGGCCCGATAAGCAAGCACTCCAAATCCTAAGCCATATCAAAGAAGCTATGACAGAAGAATCCATTCTCCTCATCAACGAAAATACCCTCCCCGAAGAGAATGTACCGTTAAATTCAGCAATAGCCGATCTAATTATGATGGCAAACTTCTCGGCTCTGGAACGTACTGAAGCTCAATTCAAAGCTCTCTTAGAAGATGCTGGTTTTGTGCTCGTCAAGGCTTGGGCTCCTGCTGAGGCGGCAAACGGTGAGGGAAGGAGGTTATTCGAGGCTGTGATTAAGAAGTAGGGGTTGGTCCGGTTGGATTTGTTTGGCGGAAAAGTGTATGATACCCGGTGCATAACTCACCTCAATATATTCGAAATTGTCTACTTAAAATATTGCGAAAGAAATCTAGTTGGACAATGTTTGCTTAGTAGCAGCGGCATGGGCTGTGCTAAAGAAATACCCACTCAAAATCGCCGCCACCAGACTGTTCAACCCCAAACCCCAGAACAATTCTAGGTTGCCAACCCGGCAGAAAACTTCGAACATTCAAGCCATGTCTCTGCTCGGAATCAAATACTTAGAATCGAATCACTAAAACAAGTTACGTCTTTGCCTAGGAACCAAAGTACGCGAATCGAATAATTAAATCACGTCTCTTCAACTCATCTCTCTACTACTCATCTCTCTACTACTCATCTCTCTACTACTCATCTCTCTACTACTCATCTCTCTACTACTCATCTCTCTACTACTCA